>MU746725.1:52663-64297 GCA_026770625.1 Nicotiana glauca
AATTATTTGTTATCGTCATAACTTGGGCTGATTACCATGTTTGGGGATTCGTGCCAACTATGTGAATCCTTCGGGGATTGGTATCACTGTTTATGCATTACTTGCATATTATTTGATCTCGGTCCAAGGTTTTAATACTATTTTTCAAACTCAGCCATTTTTCTAAGATTTGAAAACTTAAACAATATGTTATTGACGTTTTGATCTGAGGACCATCATGTTTATATTGCCCAAGTGGTTTATGTGCATTTCTGGACTAAGCATGGATCGGGCTGCACGTCACAGCAGTGTTATAGTGATTTCTGAATATATGGATGGCTCCGGCTGCACGCCGCAGCGATGATATATTGATATTGAGGCCGAGAGCCTGTTTGAAGCCAAGACATGACTGATATTGCATTTGGGCTGTAGGATCCCCTCCGGAGTTTGTACACACCCCCAGTGAGCGCCGTCGACGTTAAATGGATCGGACTGCACGTCGTAGTGGGTACCGGAGTGTACCATCATATGCATTTCATTGCATTCATTGTTTTGTGCATTTTTTGTTGTTGTGTTATTCTTGAGATATTTATTTGCTGTTCTGATATTGTCTGATCACGTTTAAAGAGGATAAATTTGAGACAGTGGTAATAGTGACAATGTATGATGTAAACGGGTCAGGTAATAATGGCTGACCAGGAACAAGAATATTGCCTGTAGGGCGAGTTTATGAGCTCAATTATGCATACTTGTTGATGCCCGAGGGGCTGACTTTTGTGCTGACTTGCACTACCTGTTACGCATTTAATTTCTTAACTGTTGGGAAAAGATATTCTCAAAAAGAGGTTTTGAACTGAGTCAAGATATTTTTTAAAGGATTTTCACGTTTTCCCTGTTTTCTCAATGGTTACACTGTACCATATAGCATGTTGATTTGCTTTACGTGGTTTATTGCTGCACAATTATTATTTACCCTTATTACTCACTGAGTTGGAGTACTCACTTTACTCCCTGCACCTCGTGTGCAGATGCAGGTACTTGACCACCCGGTAGCGGGTTTTGAGCTGATTGAAGATTTGTTATCATAGCGGAGCCAGGTGACTGCTAGCGTCCGCGACACCAGATCTTCTCCCTTATTTTATGTTGTTCATGTTACTTTCAGACTTTGTTCCTGTTTCTGGACTTGTAGTACTTTAGTGAACTCTGTGTAGCTCATGACTAGTGACACCCCGATGCCGGGCTGTGACGGGATGATTCCCTGTTGTTATTGTTGGTTTTCGCGCTTTTGATTATACTAATCATGTTTTAGCTTTATAGATGTTAAATAATTGTTAAAAAAAGTATTGTTAATCTGTTGGCTGGCCTTGTCTTCACGAGAGGCACCATCACGACCGGGTTCGGGATTTGGGTCGTGACAAGTTCAGAATGGTTTGAAGCAACCCTTGCTTCAACTCAAAATTGTTAGCTGCAATTAGAGGTAGTCTCACACTTAATAATCCTTGGTTGTAGACCGGTCTAAAATAATCGCCAATTGATCTCCCTAGCCGGGGAGGTATATATCCTAACTAGTCTTCTGCAAGGGTTGATTTTAAGCAATTCTTCGAGCCCTTTCTTCTTCATAGATTATTTGCGCATCTCTAATAGCTAATTCCGTAGAATCTCTTCCAACTTTTTTCTCATTGTTGAGTTGCCTCCCTTGCTTCCAAATATACATTATCATCAACGTCTCCAGTCACAGTTTCTTTAGTTAAGGATTGCCTAACCTTCTCTAACCTCTTGATGTGATTTATTTCAATTCTCAGCTATCGCGGTTGTTTTTCTATCTTTGGTTTGTATAGTAGCATTTTATTTCCAGGAGCTCGAGTCATGCACCACTCTTCACATGTAACATGCACACAGTTGAAGACGACCAAACATAAAAAAGAGAAAAATAGACTATAAATAAAATATTCCTAATTAGCACTACCAACTATTTCAAATACTATTGATTGCCAATCTCCGACAATTTTGCCAAAATTTGACGAGCAAAAAACATCACTTAAATTATGCTCGCTAATCAAATATAGTACTCCCTCCGTTCCAATTTATGTGAACCTGTTTGATTGGGCATGTAGTTTAAAAAAATGAAGACTTTTGGATGTTTTGGTCCTAAACAAGTTCAGATGGGCCCCAGAGTATTTGTGTGGTTATAAAAGCTTCTCATTAATGGTAGAGTTGTAAGTTTAAGATAGATTGTTACCAAATTTAGAAAGGGTTCATTCTTTTTGGAACAGATCAAAAAGGAAATAGGTTCACATAAACTGGAACAGAGGGAGTATAGTAAAATATCGTATCCATGGGGATTGGAGTTAAAAAATATTATCGTAGTTTCTAGTTTGATTGCTATCCAAGATGATTAACAATTAAGATTTATGTGATCTATACTAAATTTAACAAAAACTCTAGAGCTAATTGACCAATGACATTTGAAGCGATAAATAAGCACATAAAGATATCAATGGCAGAAGATAGGATTTTGATAGGATTGGTGCAAGATAATTGTCTGGGCTTTAACTCTAGATAATTCACTTCTAGTGTTCAAGTGAGTCTCTCGAATTCACTTAATTATTAGTTCAATTGTTTAGTAGTAACTCCTTTATTAGTTAAGTCTCAACCTCACAAGATGAACCAATATAGTCTTTGTGAAGATATGCAAGAATGCGTAATAGATAGGTCTTTAGGAGAACCTCTCTCGATTATCCTCCTAAATAGGTTTAATTAATGATTCAATTAGCCTCTTTCGATTTCTATGAAGAATTAATGATTCAACCAAGAATATTAATGCAGAGATATCATCAGTTATGCCTCTCTCGATTAAATGTACAAGTGAATACAAATGCAACGATTAAATCATCCAAAAATGCTTCAGTACATAAAACTAGAGTTTTAATCCACAAACAAATATCAATACAACAAATCCATCAAACCCTAAAGGGAAATACTCTATAGACATGGAGTAATTTATCTCAAATATAATTAAAAGATAGGAAAACATAAATTCAATCCAAACTCGGGTCTTGAGTGAGCAAGGAATGATGAAATACTTGGGTTTTTGCTCTTCCCCCTCTTCCTTAGCCTCATTCGGTCAAAGATATGTCAAAAGTCCAGAAAATAATATTTTTTCATGTATTTATACCATGTAGGGTTGGGCCTAGATGAAACCACATTCTCCTTGTCGAAATAGGATTTTCACTATGTAAATATTATACATGTGCACCGCATAGGGCGACGTGCCACAAGGGACATTTGTGGGGAAATCCAAAGAGCTCAACTTCTATCTACAAGCAAGGTTTGTACAGTTGTGACGCCCCATGCACCTCTCTACGCACCGTGGATGTGGGATTTTCCCTGAGTATGGTTCAAACTTCGATTTGTGATGTCCATACTTGGTCCTCGTCCCCCGAATTCACAGCTCCAAATAGCTTGAATTAGCTCCAGAACATCTACATCTCTCAGAATCACTCCTACAAGGCATAAAACACACAATAAGTACAAAGTACTAGAAATTAAAGCTCAAAAAAATAAAGTACGGTGAATTAGAGCACAATAGGTTACTAAAATATGAGATTATATCCTACCATCATTCATGATTTGGATTTGCAGCGAACGTCCATGCATTGAATATTTGGAAGCATTACATATACGGTGTATCCTGTGAGGTGTTTATAGATCATCGAAGTCTCTAGCACTTGTTCAGATAAAAGGATCTAAATTTGAGACAATGTAGATGGTTGGAGTTACTAAATGACTTTGATATCACCATTCTGCATTATCCTGGGAAGGCCAATATGGTGGCTGATGCTTTGAGTAGAAAGACGGTGAGTATGGGTAGCCTCGCATTCATTCATGTCGGGAGAGACTGCTTGTATATGATGTTCAGCTTTGATACATCTTTATGGATTAACTTCAAAGGTTTGTTTCTCCATTTCTTCATGCATCGGGGGTGGGGGGGTGGGGGGGATGTCTGGGTCTGAAGGAAACCTAGGGGCTAGTCGTGGAGGCCTAGGTTGGCCATCCTTCAATATAGGCCTATTTGCGGATAATAGTAGTTATTCAAATGATGAAGAGTTCGCCCAGCCAAACCCCCAAAATACGCCCCCTAATGCTGTGGAGGCAGTCCTTCTAGAACCGGATATGGATTCTGTGAGGGGTGTCATCAAGTAGAGGTTACTTGTGCACCACATTGGCCAACCAGTTCGTGAGACTAGATGTTTCAAAGCCCAGCTGGGTTCTAGCTTGTATGGTTTCTCGATCTTTCTTATATTATCGCCTTAGAGAGAGCCAGTATGATAATTGCTAGTACTTAAAGATACGATTCATCACGGTGATTTTAAGGAGGTTACTATTAGGGATTATGGGGTGTTCATGATGCATGGTCAGATATGTGTACCCAATGTAGATGGGTGATAAGTTGGCATTTCACCAACTTATCCTGTCTTTAAGCATATATTTTGCTATGTTTGTGATAAAATTATGTGTTTAGTGGCATTTACCTCTATTTTATAGGTCCTCTGTGATTTATAACTGATCATATCGTGAAAATGGCCTCAGATGTCTCAATTCGGACATCAATGTGGAAAATGCAAATGCAGCAGATGTAGCAATTGCGATGGAGCTATCGCAAATGTGACGTCAAACCAGGTAGTCAATCTTTGCAACTGTGAAGATCTCCATCGCAAATGTGACACGTCAGTGCACAGTGCCAAGTTTGTAGTTGCGAACATAAGATCGCAAATGTGATATGCAATAGCAATCTCTAGGTTCGCAATTGCGTAGTAATATTCGCAATTGCAAAAATCGTGCTTCATTTCTGGGCATTTATGTCATTTCACATTTTTTGGCACAAGAGAGAACAAGTTTTAAAGCTAGGGTTCTTGCACACACACTTGGGTCTTGTAGATTTGAAGCTTTTGGTTTAGAATTTCTTATCCATATATATTTTTTTCTTTATTTCCTTGCTTTGTATTGTATATCTAAGTGTGTAGTATTTATTTCAACACTTGAATCTTATTTATGTAATTATTCATGTATAAAGTGTGTATTAAATACTTTGTTGTGATTATGTATTGAACAATTTTTGTTTATTATGAAGTGAGTTATTGTTTATTTAATTATTCTTGTTCTTTAATGTTTCCAAAGGGATTAGCTAACCCTAGCACTCGCGCATTTACTTTAAATTAATTTTGGAAAAGATAATTCGGGATTTGAAAAGATTAATTAACAAGAACTTGAGGCTTTACACCTCACCTTATATATTCTGCCTAGGGATATGATTGAACTACTTGTAGCCATATTTGGGTGTTCATAATCTCTTAATTATTTTAGGGATAATTTTAATATGAAGTCTTGTTACTCTTTGGAAGAAGCTAATATAGAATTATTAGCCAAGGCTAATTAATATAAATTCTCTCATATTTGTAAAATCTTGAAATACATTGGATAGTCACTTGAGTGTAATTCCCAATGCATCCATACATGTAGTCATTGATCATTTTACTTGCTTTCTTGGTTAGTTTACATTTTCACATTTAGCTATAAAATTTTCACAATCACCCTTTTTAGTGTTTGGCATTGTCTAATAAGTGATAATTCTCTTACACTCCTAGTCGCCTACATATTATTCTCTGTGGGATTCGATCCCAACTCATAGTTGGGTAAATTATATTGTATGCAACTGTGTACATTTACTTTTTAGTAGTGGATTTGGACGTCATCAAAATTGGCGCCGTTGCCGAGGAACAATTTGGCGTATTTAGGTTGTTTGAGAAATAAGCGTAAGTGCCTTGGCCCAAACTTGTAAATATTTTTGTAATTAATTTTTCTCACCTTGGTTTATTTTCTAGTTTGTTTCTTGTTTATTTTCATAGTTTTGAAAATTTCATCATATAATGAAAATTGGTCGGATGGTAGTTGTTCATACTTTGATGACCTTTGTCCTTATTCTGGAGGACCACACTCGTGGAAAAATTGTTTAAATTCCCCTGAGGACGGATTGAGCACACAGTCTCAAACCCATGAGCGGAGTATATGTGATAAGTGTGGTGGTCAAAATGGCCATTGGGATATTTGTGCTTATTTGTCCTTCCCTTCCCCAAACTCCCGCTATGATGAATCTACTTTTTGTGATGAAAAGTATTGGGAAATGGAAGGGGAAGAAATTGAGCATGGTCAAAGTGTAGAGTTCAAGCTCATGTTACAATGCTTACTTGAAGGAGGACACAAAGAGCAAAGTGCCTTAGAGGAGCTTTTGGAAAATAGCCTCCAAAATGATTTGGCGCTTGAAAGGTTGCACTCATAAATGGGAGAAATGCTTGAAGCTTCAGAGATCTAAAAAGACTTGGAACTGAATGATAGCCAAGAACCTTCCTTAGAGATGGAAGCCAAAAATCCTTCTTCTGCACATGATCAAAACCAAGAAGAACTCTCAAATGCTCAAAATGAGAGGTTAATGCTCATGTTGGAGGCCATTCTTGAAAATGAGGAGAAGCACAACTTTGCACTCGAGGACTTGAAGCAAGTATTGACTCAAAATAATGAAAATATCCGCACTTTGGAAGATTGAATTAAAATATTGGTTGATGCTCACTATGTCCATCAACTTGAGAGTGTGGAAAGAGGTCAAGAAGAGTCCGATTTCGAGGAAGAAAGTGAGCTTTATTTTGAGGAATCAAGAATTGAACATCCACCAACCAACTCCATGATTGCTAGTGATGCCGAAAAAAATATGGAATTATATTCAACGGGTGTAATTGAAAATATAGTTGAAGTTGGCTCTGGTTCGGGAGACCAAGAGGATGTCAAATTCTGGAAAGAATTGTAATTTGGAGGCTTGATATGACACTTCAAGCATTTTTTAATATTGTAATTGTGTAGTGATATAGGAATTGAACTACACGAGTCAATGAGGGATTACGAGGAGGAATACAAAATACATTTTACAGTTTGAAGGTACAAGGAGGCAAACTAACATTCCTCACATGAAAGCGAAAAAGTACTAAATGAAGAAATTAATTTTTTTCTTGATCATCTACTAACCACCCCCACCGCTCGTGGACACAATCTTGATTCCAAGTTAGATGTCCAATTTATATCATCAAAGTGGCGAGAAAGTGGTAAAGTTGATTCGCATCATGCCATGACGTTAAATGTTGTGCTTGGTAGGAGGCAACCCATCGTTTTCAAAATTTTTAGTCGTTTTTAAAATTCTCCTTTTTAGTATAGCTTAGTGTATTGTTTTTGACTAATCTTCCAAGTTTAAGAATTTTTTTGTGATGATTTGAGCTGGTCGGAGTGGTCCAGAGAGCCAAAACCAATAGCTGCTGAAATTGCAGAAGCCATGCTCGTATTTGCCAATAAAGGTTTGCATTTGCGAACTTGGCACCTTCGCAAAATGGAGGAAATTGTCACATTTTCAACCACTATTGAATCTTCAAAGTTCTTAATTGCAAAAAACGGGTCGCAAATGCGACATCATCAGAGGGATTAACTGGATAAATGTGTTTCACTTTGAACAAAAGTTAGAAAATTTTTGGCTCTTCAAAATATACACGACCATCATTTTCTTCACTCTCCTAACTCTCAAACTCCATCATCTTTCACTCATAATTGCAAGCATCTAGGTATGAAGGCTCAATATTTGTGCTCTTATTTTCTATTGCTTCATCTTCTTCCTATTCTTCTCTCCATGTGCTATCAAATACTAGGGCTTAACTAAATTTTCCTTTTCTGTGGAAAAATTGTTTGAAAAACAACAGAAATTGTCTTGTCATTTCTGGGTGAGGTTGGTTGAGAGTGTGAACTTATTGATTTACGGTAGAAAATGGGAAGTCTGAGTACCCTTGGCCTTGTTAAAATAGGAGTCATTTTGTTTGCTTCCCATATGATCAATGAAAGGCACGAATGAGATTATTGGCCGAATCGTTGAAATTGTTTTTCAATTCATGGTTGTGTGTGAAGTCTATTGCATGATTTTGTGCTGAAAAATTGACTGGGTTATCTAAAATTGTGCTTTTGTTTGAAAATATTTAGGGCTTGGGAATATTCTCTGAGAGAAGATTGGTTGGGGACGACGAGATCGCAATTGCGATGACCTCTTCGCATTTGCGAAAAGGTAGTCCCAATTGTGAAAAATCTCAGGCATGGCAGTCTTTGCATTTGCGAATATGGGATCGCAATTGCAAACTCTATGAATTAACGTTGCCTTCGTAATTGCAAAGAAAATGTCGCAATTGTGACATTATAGAGTAGGCATCTGTAGATTTGAAAATCTTGAATTTTTTTTCTAGGGCTGGGTTTCGACTGTCCAATCAATCGTTTGGAATATTTGACTAATTTTGCAATGTTTCATAGCATACCATATTTTCACTCCAATATTTTCTTTACATGTATCGTAAGCTGAAAATGAGCTCTAACTCTAAAGAATCCACAAATGACAACCCTTTGGAAACTGAGGAGAACTGACCAACACCAGTTCTTGTCATTGGAAGGCCAAGAATGGTACTATAAGGAGTTGATTTCGATGAAGTTGCTCTCAGAAAGTGGTATATTGTTGGATAAGGTCCCGGAACAGCTTCCCGAGTTCCATCAGAGGTTGGTAGACATGGGATGGAACTATTTTTCCCCAAAACCATCTAGAGAAAATGAGCAATGGGTGAGGGAGTTTTATGCAAATCTCCTAGCTATTAGGTGAAAGAAGCCAAAGATGAGGATTCGCGGCAAAATGGTGCCTTTCAGATCTGAAGATGTGAACCAACTCTATCACCAACAAGACTATTACATGGCCCCATTCCATGCAAAAGAATATGCCATAGAGCAGTGGTTGGTTTCCAAATTATGCCCGGGTGTGGATGTTCCATGGGCAGCTGAAAACAGAGGGATCACATCCAAAGAATTCACCGCTTAAGCAAAGATATGGCTGGCCAGCATATGCAGTCACATCTCCTCGATGTCAAATATATAGAATGTACCGGTAATGAGAGCTCAAATAATAACCTCCATTCTTGATGAGTATCTACCTCAATGTTAGTGAGATTTTCATTAATGAACTGAGGGAGTATCGGCTTCAAAATGGTACATCATTGATATTCCCATTTTTTATCACTGAGTTATGCCAACTTAGGGTTAAGAAGGATCCGGGAGACAATTAGAAAAACCAAGGAAAGCCTATCATCCATTAAAGAAAAGAGGAGAGGGTGGCGCTGTCAAGAGAAAAAAGAAAAAGTTGGGATCTTCTTCTCAGATCGATCAGGGTAGCCAGCCATCATCTTCTGTAGGAAGACCATTTGCTATGTTTTCTATTGAAATGCGGCTGATTTCCAACCTAGTAGTTGGCCTTCCAAAGAGACTTGGGGAAACATCTGAGGGACCGGCTGCATACATTTCAAAGGAAGAGTTTCACAAGTATCTTGATGATCATAAGAAGCAGGGGGGTCACCTTAAGAAGGTGGAGAAGGAATATACTGATTTGGCTATGATGTACGGTAATTTGTGCAGTTCCCATGACAAACTAGCAAATGCACACACCAGGATGAAGAAAAGGGAGAAGAAGAGAGATAAATTCTTCACCCGCATATGGAAGGGTGTGAAGGGGATGTGGAAAGTTCTAAAGCCTCACGGCCGACTTCCATCGACCGAGCTGAAAGATGATGATGGTGCTCCAGTTCATTGGTTCGACGAAGAAGGAGAGGAGGATGCGGGTGAGTTCGACAACGAGGAGAGAACTTGATGCAGTATTCAGGGAGCACTTTGCATGATTTTACTCTATTGTGTTTAGTTGCATTGGGGACATTGCAACATCTCTTTTTGGGGTGGCTTCTTGTATAATTGTTGATCTTGTATAACTGTTGATCTTGTATAGTTGTGGATATGGTGGATTGGAACATTGTTTGTTTTCATGCGATGTGTTATATTAGTATGTTTACTAGCTTTGTTTTTTTTCATGTGATGTGTTACATTAGTATGTTTACTAGCTTCTTCAAAATTTTTTTTTATACGTATTATGTTTTATTTGACTTGATATTTATTAGCTTCTTAATTTTTTTTTATATGTTTTATTTTTGGTGGCAATATCCTTGGTTTTCTTTGTACCATGGTTCTTTTTCCGAGAACAAGTTTTGGAGTCAGGGTTCTTGCATAGACACACTTGGGTCTTGAACAAGAATCTTTTAGTGGAGAATTTCTTACCCATTTATGCTCATTTATTTATTTCCTTGCTTTGTATTATATCTCTAAGTGTGTAGTATGAATTTCAACACTTGAATCTTGTTAATGGAAATATTCAAGTTTAAACTGTGGATTAAATATTTTGTTGTTCTTATGTATTGAACGATTTTTGTTTATTATGAAGTGAGTTATGGTTTCTTTAATTATTCTTGTTCTTTAATGTTTCCAAAGGGATTAGCTAACCCTAGGGATTGCCCATTTACTTCGAATTAATTTTGGGAAAGATTAATTAAAAAGAACTTGAAGCTTTAACCCTCACTTTATTGATTGTTGCTAGGGATATGATTGAACTACTTGTAACCATATTCGGGTGTGCTTAATCTCTTAATTATTTTTGGGATAATTCAATTAGAAAGTCTTGTTAGTCTTTAGATGAAGCTAATATAGAATTATTACCTGAGGCTAATTAACATAAACTCGCTCATAATTATAAAATCGTGAAATACATTGGATCATTACTTGGATGTAATTCCCAATGCATCCATGCTTGTAGCCATTGATCATTTTACTTTCTTTATAGGTTAGTTTACATTTTTGCATTTAGCTATAATATTTTCACAATCACCCTTTTTAGTGTTTGGCATTACACGATAAGTGATAATTCTATTACACTCCTAGTTGCCTACATATTGTTCTCTATAGGATTCTACCCTGAATTATAGTTGGGTAAATTATATTGCATGTGACCATGTCCATTTACTTTTTAGTAATGAATTTGGTCTTCATCAATGGGCTTCGTGAGTTGATTCTTGAGGAGGCCCACAATTCGTTGTATTCCATTCATTCGAGTGCTGCAAATATGTATCAGTTCTCAAGGTAGCACTATTGGTGGAGGGGAATCAAGAAGGATATAGTAGGATTTGTACCTCAGTGCCTAAACTATCAGCAGGTGAAGTACGAGTATCAGAGACTGTGCGGATTGCTTTAGAGGCTCGAGATTCCAGAGTGGAAATGAGAGTGAATCACCATAGATTTTGTAGTTGGGCTCTATCATGCCCCAAATTCGAGGGACATGACCGGCGCTCGACCGGGTAGCCCCAATCAAGCGGACCTGGGTGCCTTTCCTAACCCACGTGTTACCCCTGTATTTTTCATTACTTATTAACCGAAGGATTAAGCAGTTCATAATTGAAATCAAACTTTTTCAAACATTCCCAACACGCTTAATTACTTAACAAATTTACAACTTACAAGGCCCGACATATATCTACATAAGTCCATAATCCCACGTTTTCTGTCTACGGAGCCTCTAAGATATGACAAGGATAATCCAATACTTGGCGGTAACAAGGCTCCGGCTATACCTTACACAAAACCAAAATAAGACTCCAAAATAGAAGTGGCATGAGCCACGCAGGGCCCCGAGAGGAAAGGGGCTCACCAAACGGCCAGTGG
>MU746725.1:66007-78191 GCA_026770625.1 Nicotiana glauca
ACTAGATTTAGAATTTTTTGGACCAAGCACTTTGAAGAACAATTTTTGAAGAAGATGAACTTTTCCCTCAAGAATCTATCCTCCCTCTCTCTTATTTTGTTCAGAGAATGTGTAAAAATGAGGGGTTAGGGCGTTATATTAGAAAGGGGGTCGGGTTTTAAAATTAGAAAAATAGAAGCCCGGGTGAAATCTGCGGTCGCATCTGCGATCGCAGAGTAGACATGCGGTCCGCATAATGGACCGCATAATTGCTCCTCAAAAACCAAAAGTTCTGACACGATCTGCGACAAGAATGCGGTCCGCATTCATGTTCTGCGGTCGCATAATGCGCTGCAGAATTGACCACATTTTAGCTTCAATCTTTGACAAATCTTCTGTTACACTCTGCTGTAGGAATGCGGTCCGCATTTCGATTATGCGATCGCAGAATGGGCCGCATTTTTGACATCATCTTAGACCAATTTTCTGCTTCACTCTGCGGTGGGAATGTGGTCCGCATAGCTGATCTGCGACCGCATTCTTGATCGCAGAAATGATTATTTTTCTGGAAAAATTTATTCTTTTGATTTTTAAAGCTTAGATCACCACCGAGGGTCCGAACCGCGCCGAGCAAGCTCGCCGCAAAGAATTCTACACATTCCTAACACAATATTCGGACCTTGACACTATGAGCTACTAGGTTTTAAGCACAAAATTTTACGGGGCCTTACAGGCTCCTATCGACTTTAAGGAAGTTTGATGCTTTTTGAGTGATTGTTGACGGGTTGAAAAGTCAGCTTATTTTATTCTAGTTGGGACTTCTCATTCTTCAGAGCGGTTGGTTGAGATCATATCAGTGAGATAGTTTGCGTTCATGGTATGCCAATGTCCATCATTTCATATTGGGGCATGCAACTTAGATCGTACTTTTGGAGATCAGTGCAGCAAGACTTATGCACACAAGCTGAGTTGAGTATAACATTCCACCCTCAAATGGATGGATTATTCGAGCACATTATTCAGATATATGGAGTATATACTACGTGCTAATGTCATCGATTTTTGGGGTTCATGAGATTGGTTTCTGCCATTTATAGAGTTTGCCTACAAAAATAGCTACCAATTGAGCATTCAGATGGCTCCATATTAGGCTTTGTATGTGAAATAGTGTCAGTCTTCGGTGGGATGGTTTGAGCCTGGTGAGGCTAGGCTATTAGGTACTGACTTGGTTCAGGATTCTTTGGACAAGGTTAAGTTAATTCAAGATCGGGTTCGCATGGCGCAGTTTAGGAAGAACAGCTACGCCGAGCAAAAGGTTCGTGATATTTCTTATATGGTGGGAAGAAGCTATTACTCAGAGTTTCGCCCATGAAGTGATTCGGGAAGAAAGGAAAGTTGATCCCTCGGTATATTGGGCCTTTTTGTATGCTTGAGAGGATTGGAGAGACTGATAACAAGCTTGCATTGCCTCCTAGTCTATTAAATGTTAATGTATTGTTTTATATTTCCATGCTCTAAAAATATGTCAGCAATCCATCTCATGTTTTGGATTTCAGCACGGTTAAATTAGATAGTGATTTGACTTATGATGTGGTGATAGTGGCAATTATTGACGGGCCGCTTTGAAAGTTGAGGTCAAAGAATCTTGCTTCAGTGAAGGTGCAATGGAGAGTTCATACAGTCAAGGAGGCGACTGGGGATACCGAGTGGGAGATGCAGAGTAGATATGCACGCCTATTTGAGACCCCAGGTATGTTTCTAGACCCGTTCGAGGACGAACATTTGTTTAAGAGGTGGAAGTTGTAATGACTCGGCCAGTCGCCTTGAGTGTTGTACCAACGTTCCCCAATTTACTAATTATTCTATGTTCAATTATTGATATGATATTTGCCGGGATAGTTGGTTTGGGTCCGGGGATGTTTCCGAATTAATTGGGACACTTAGTCCCAAAGTTGGAAGCTTAAGTTGAAAAAGTTGATCGAATATTCACTTATACGCAACCGAATACGGGATGGTGTTTTGATGGTTCAGATAGCTCTGTATTGGTGATTTTGGACTTCAGAGTGTGTCCAGTTAGTGATTTAAAGGTCCGTTGTTGAATTTATCTTGAAATGGAAAAAGATGGAAAATTAGAAGTTTGGGAAATTGAGAAGTTTAACAAAGAGTTAACTTTGACGTTACCAAGCTCGGATTTTAGTTCTGAGAGTTGGAATAGGCCTGTTATGTCATTTTTTGTCCTGTGTCAAAAATTTGAGGTTAATCGGAGTTGAATTAATAGGTTTCGACATTGATTGTAGAAGTTGGAATTTCTTAATTTTCGTTAACCTTAAATTGTGGTGCGATTCATGTTTTTGATGTTGTTTGATGTTATTTAAGGCCTCGATTAGTCCATATCGTGTTTTAGGACTTGTTAGTATATTTTGTCGAGGTCCTGGGGTCCTTGGGTGGATTTTGGAAGATTAACGGATCAAATTTGGCTTAAGTGTTATGTTGAGGTGCTTCGGATCTTGTGTCACCGCACCTGCGGTGGGGTTGGCCGTAGGTCCAGAGCCATAGAAAACGATAAGTTAGCACAACTAAAATGAGGTTTAATGTCATTGGCGGTCGTAGGCACCGAAGGGTTTCCATAGATGGGGATACATATCTGCGCTTGGATGACCGTAGGAGCGAATATGGGCAGGCCAAGTGGAAGCTATGGAAGTGAGGAATAGTTCGCAGAAGTGGTCCCGCAGGTGTAAAGCTACGACCACAGGTGCGTATGGTCGGATTTTAAGTGGGTTTAATAAAAGCAAATATTTCACCGCAAAAGTAGGTGTGTTGGTGCGAATCCAGGCTCCGCAGGTGCGAAAATGCCTAGGTAGTGTTTAAATTCGAGGGTTTCATGATTTTAATAATTTTGGAATTGGAAAACTCGGATTCTATTTTTGAGTGGGATTTCGAGGGTTTTCTTGAGGTAAGTCACTGTTGATCATTTTTATGCAATAATATTGTTTAGCTATATAATTGTTCACCTAGTTTGTGTGTTTTTTAGGTGGAATTTTTGGACTTTTGGGCTAGGGATTGGAGAGTTACATTTGGGCTTTCGGATTTTGTAACTTTTATTGGTTCCAAGGCATGGGCCCGAGGTTGACTTTTGATTTAGAACTTAGCATTTTCATATCGAATTGATTCATATTGCTTGAGTTGATGATGTCAATTGTTTGTGGCTAGATTCGAGGCATTCAGAGGCTGATTCGCGAGGCTAGGGCGTGTTGTGGCATAGATTTGCGTAGTTTACTGTAAGTAACATTTCCAAACCCGGTTCTGAGGGTATAAATCCCTAAAACTATGTGCTATGTGATTGTTGTTGAGGTGACGCACATGCTAGGTGACGGGCGTGTGTGCGTGCACCATAGTAATTGTGATTCAGCCGACTTCATGAAATTGTATAGTTATCTTATCTGAATATTATTAGTGTAATCTATGTGCTAGAGAACTTGAGCTATGATTTATGTTAGAAATTATGTTTAGGCTATGAGTTGGTGTTATTGGTTTATGTTGAGTTATTCGCTTAATTGCAGTTATGTACCTAGTCGCATTCATCATTGGATATCATATCTCAGCCTCTGTTATTATACATTGTCACACCATGTATCATTGATTAGGCAGCTTAGTATGGATGTTGTGAGCCCGCGAGATTGGAGAGATTGATAACTGAGTGAGACCAAGGGTATGTTGGTGAGATATATTGATCGGATCAGGCTGTACGTTACAGCTGATATTGTTGATTCATGATGGGATCGCATTGTACGTTACAGCAGGACTTATTATATCTTGGGTTGGATCTGCCCCTTCGCAGCCTGTAAACCCACGGTGAGCGCTGTTTCTATTGATTGATAACGTGATTGGGCTATACGCTGTAGCGGGTACTATATAGTGCAGAGTGATTGAGTGTGATGAGTGAGAACCGAGACAGTCAGGATGAGTACTCTGAGAGTGTGAGTAAACAATGCTTTTATTGTGTTGCATCATATACGAAATGCATATTGGCATGTTGATATAGAGATGTCATATTCCTCATATCATTCAGGCTTTGCATATTCTGTATGGAGCTTAACATTTAAACCTAGAAGCATGCTTACATTTCATGTATTCTTAAACTTTGTACCTTTACTATATTGTTTGAGCTCGTCACTGCTTTCATCCCAAAGGTTAGACTTGTTACATATTGAGTTGGTTGTATTCATGCTACACCCTGTACTTTATGTGCAGATCCAGGTGATTCCGGGTGCGTTGGTTGCTGATGTTGGAGCTCCAGCCATTTAGAGATTATCGAGGTAGCTACCTTGGCGTCCGCAGACCTTGACTCTCCTTCCCCTATCTCTCAGTTTTTAGTAGTTTAGTTCTACTTTCTTAGACTATATCAGACTATGTTATTGTATATATGCTCATGTACTTAGTGACACCCAGGTTTTGGAAAATTTTGTATTTGAGTTGTGGTGTTTTCATTAAGCTTTTATGAGATTTTACTAACTTAAAACCTATTTCCATGTGTTTCGAATTTAAAAATGTTAGTATGTGCGATTTTCCGGCTTGCCTATTATAATGATAGGCCATCACGACACGTTGGGTTTTAGATCATGACAATATAATCTATGAAACAAGCTACAATTACAATGTTCTTCCTTAAACCTTGCAACTTTTTATTTTTTTTAAGTAGCTTTAAATTGTTTGCCTTAGAATTTAAATCCTTATACTTTTAGTTATGAATTTATTAATAATGTATTATCTTTCCCAACATTTAACTAGTGAAATATGCATATCAAATAAACATGTTGTTATAAAGAGGGTTGACTGTATAAATATTAATTAATTAACAGTCTTTTGTTGGATTATAGTATTGATAATAGGTCATATAGTGGTTATTTACATCTTAATTGTCCATGCTTTGTTATTGTTTTATGATGTAAATTGCCAATAAAATTCTTTAATTGGTGCTAATTGGTTTCGCAGGGAATATAAGATGTACGGAAGCAACATGAAGTGTTATGGAGGCAATAACGTGAAGAAAACACCCACTCAAGAAGTACCCGAACACAAAAGAGCGAAAAGAAAAGGAATGCGGAGATAAAAGCCGGGCAATGGCCACCGCGGTCCGCCCGCGGTTGAAGGCAATGCCTTCTGCAATCGTCACCGTAGTCGATGCCGCGGCCGCGGTGCACTGTTCACACGCCAGAAATTCCAGCGTTCAAAGGGTCAATTTGGGGAAACTTTTTGTAAAACCCTTATAAGATGTAGAAACTCGCCCAAAATATGGTTAAGCTTAATTTGATATTAATTTTGGAAGAAGAACAAGTGTGAGAGATCACCCAAAACATCATAGTTCTTGTTCTCTTCTATTTTTATTGCTATTTTTCCGTTATGAATAATCTATTAGTTTTAACTTCCGTTGTTATGAGTAGCTAAATACTTTAACCTAAGGTTTTGGTGAAACCCATTGGGGATGACTTGGTTGTTATATTAATATAGTTGGAATTGGGTGTTAATCTCTATTTATTCATCTATGATTTGATTGTGGTTAGCTGAAAGGGCCCTCAATTATTCTATCCTATTTAGTATGTATCTGCTCGAGAAAGAGTGCATATTTAGGTGATTGTATAAACAACATCACTCCTGGAGTGTAGACGAGAGTCATAACCGAGGGTTTAGAGGTTAGATTAGAGATAACGATACCTTGGGTGCAATCTAAGTGAACTGTTTTGTAAAACTAGCTAGCGTAGCGTGAGAAAGTGCATCTGGTAAATTATCATAATTGCTTGAGAAAGATTTATGATAACTGGAGCGTTCATGATTGATAGAGACAACTAAGTCTCAGTTGTAAAACATATTCAACCAAGGAAATAAACAGGGGGGAAACTATTACCTTAGATTTTATTCCTATTATGTACAAGCAAGCTTAGTTAACTTTCAGCTTTATTTACTTTTAGTTTATTTGTTAGATATATCATCAACTGTGAAGTACAAAGTTTGGGAAAATTGATTGTGTGAATTTAGTAAATCGAACAAGAGTAATTGATATGTTAATTTTTCGTGGTTCGACTCTGGGCAGAAATACCCAGGCTATATTTGCTACATCCGTGTGTCTTTTTACAAGGCATAGTTTGGCGTTATCAAATTTTGGCGCCGTTTCCGGGGAATTAACAGTGTTATCAATTACAATTGAAAGAAATACAAAAATTCTAAGCGTAGTCAGTTTTCTCTATACCCAATATTTCAATGAAATTCTAACATTTGAACTCTTGTGGAAATTAGGTGTATGCCTAGAAGTTCTTCGAGGACTGGAGAACTACTAGAAGGACTCATAGACCACGAGAAAACATTTAGGGCATTGAACCGTGCTAACAAGAGACTTCAACAATCCCAGCTATCACACCAACTCGAATTAGACATGGGTGACGTAAACAACATCAACGAATACGTTGAGGACCCACCAGCAAACCCCAATGCAAGAGTAGGGGCACCTCTTATGCCCGAGGTTGCACTTTATGACTCGGCATAGCCCACAGCTGATAACCTGGCCACTGCCATAGCTGTGCTCGCAATCCAAGCGGAGATTTTCCAGGTAACCAACAGTATGCTACATCTGCTGCAGAATAAAGGATTGTTCTCCGGGTCACACATTGAAGACCCGCAGCAACACTTGAAATTTTTTTTTGTCAATTTGTATGACCCAAAGGCAGCCAAACGAGACTCTGGAAGCTAGTTGCTACTGTTTCCATTCTCTGTAACCGGAGAAGCTCAGACTTGGCTAAATTTGCTCCCTATCAACTCTATCACCACCTGGGAGGAGTTAGTCAAGAAGTTCATGAACAAGTTCTATCTGCCTAACAAGAATACAAGACAAATTGATGAAATATTGCATTATAAGCAGCAGCCAACTGAGTCCTTGCAAGAAACTTGGGAAAGATTTAAAGGGATGCTAGTGAACTGTCCTCATCATGGCATTCCAGACCAGATGCTCGGCCAGAGATTTTACATGGGTCTAGCTAACAATTTGAAAGCGAATGTGGATGCTTCAGCTGGAGGTGCTTCTTAAGCAAAACATTCACTGGGTGCAAAATCCTTCTCGATAAGATGTACAAAACAGGTGCACATTGTTGATACAACGAATGGAGGACTGTGTACACCTTGTATTAATCAGTCGCATGTGTGTTCATGGAGTGGAGAAGGTGATAATCAAGGGGCACGAGAGGATATGAATTATGTCAACAACTATGGTGGGCAGAGACAGGGAGCACAACAATGGAGACTGCAGCAAAATCAGCAGTACAAGCCTAATATGCAACAGCCCGGGGGTATGCACCCTCAAAACCAATTAGTTCCAGTACCATATCAGAAACCACAGGGCTATCCACAACAAAATCAGCAACAATTAGCTTACCAACCGTCTCCTCAGCAGCAAGATAACAATATGGTGGAAATCAGGGGTATGCTTCAGCAACTCATTGGGACAAATAATAAAGTGCAGGAAAATTTGGAAGTGTATGATTGAGCCATAAAGAACATAGAAACGCAGCTGGGACAGCTGTCCATGGCTTTGAACAACCGTCCTCAGGGAACCTTGCCTGCGGACACTAACATAAACCCCAAGAAGCAAAACCCAAATCAGCTGATGGCGGTTAGTCTCTGAAATGGGAGAGATTTAGATAGAGAGCAGGAAATTGCACAAGCCAGCAAGGATACTATACTAGCCAATCCAGTTCCGTTAGAGGTGGAGAAACCAACAAAGCTTACTGAAGTGGTGGTTGAGCAGAGTCAGGAGGAAAAAAGAAAAGAAAAGATGGATGAGCAAGCTGCAGAATAGGTGGCACCTCTTGTGCAAGAAAATTCCAACAGAGAGAAGCCATCAAGAAATGCACAAAGGGTGATACCTGCACCCTTCCCTCAGAGACTGGTTAAATAAAAGAAGGAAGTTCAATACAAGAAATTTATGGAGATGTTGCGTCAGATTCAGTTGAATATTCCTTTGATGGATGCTTTGAGGGAGATGCCAAGTTATGCAAAGATGATGAAAGATTTAATGTCAGGGAAGTTCGATTTTCAGGACCTTTCCACTGTGACTCTAACAAAGACCTGCAGCGCAGTAGTGACAAGACTGATGGCTCAAAAGATGTCTAATCCAGATAATTTCACTATTTCGTACACAATTGGGAGCTACGCCTTTGCAAAGGCTTTATGTGATCTGGGGAACAATATAAATCTGATGTCGCTGGCTGTGTACACTAAATTGGGCATCGGCAGAGCTAGACCGACTTCTATGCTGCTACATCTGGCTGACCGCACGGTGAAAAGGCCAACTGTTATTCTTGATGATGTGTTGGTGCAAGTGGGGAAGTTCATGTTCCCAGAAGATTTTCTTATTCTGGACTGCCATGTAGATGAGGAGATACCTCTCATTTTGGGTAGACCTTTTTTGGCGACTGCCAGGGCACTGATCGATTGTGAGACTGGGGAACTAAAAACGAGACTGAAGGATGAAGAAGTCATATTCAATGATCAACAATCTATGACAAGACCCAGCGAATATGCTAATTGCTCTTTAGTAGATGTAGTAGATGTTATTCTGCAAGAGGACGACGCGACCCTGACTATGAATGACCCATTGGATGCATGTCTGAAAAATCTAGAAGAGATGGATGGTGAAGGGTTAGCTGAATGGGTCATGGCACTTGAAGGCCGAGGATTCTGGACAAGGGAACCTTAATTTGAGTCCCTTGAATTAGAAAAAAGGTCTACACCTCCATCAAAGCCATCAATAGAAGAACCACCCAAACTGGAGCTAAAGCCACTCCCAAATCACCTCAGGTATGTATTCTTGGGCCCTGATTCGACCTTGCCTGTTATTATATCATCCGGTTTGCGAGATGTGCAGATAGAACGGCTCTTACAGGTACTGCAGGAAAACAAGACTGTCATTGGCTGGACTACGGCAGATATAAAGGGTATTAGCCCAGCCTTCTGTATGCATAAGATTCTCCTGGTAGAGGGGCACAAACCTTCCAGGGAACATCAGCGAAGGCTGAACCCAAATATGAAAGAGGTTGTAAATAAGAAAGTGATAAAATAGATAGATGCGGGAATCATCTTCCCAATCTCTGATAGTAATCTGGTCAGCCCTGTCCCATGTGTGCCAAAAAAGGGGAATGACTGTTGTGAAAAATGACCACAATGAGTTGATCTCAACTCGTACAGTCACATGGTGGCGAATTTGCATGGATTACCGAAAATTGAACACCGCCACCCGAAAGGACCATTTTCCTTTGCCTTTCATTGACCAAATGTTGGATAGGCTGGTCGGAAGATCGCACTTTTGTTTCTTGGAGGGATATTCGGGGTAAAATCAGATATCAATAGCCCCTGAAGATAGAGAGAAAACATCTTTCACCTGTCCGTATGGCATCTTTTCCTTTCGGAGAATGCCATTTGGGCTTTACAATGCACCAGGGACTTTTCAATGGTGCATGTTAGCCATCTTCATAGATATGGCGAAGGATAATATGAAAGTCTTTATGGATGATTTCTCCGTGGTGGGAGACTCATTCGAAGACTGTCTTCACAACTTAAGCAGAGTACTCAAAAGATGTGTGGAGACAAACTTAGTGCTAAACTAGGAGAAGTGCCATTTTATGGTACAAGAAGGGATAGTCCTGGGACATCGAGTGTCCAGAAAAGGAATTGAGGTCGACCATGCTGAGGTTGATGTGATTGAAAAGCTACCACCATCCACTTCCATCAAGGCGGTGAGAAGCTTTCTTGGGCACGCCGGGTTCTACCGACGTCTCATAAAAGATTTTTCCAAAACTGCTAACCCATTATGCAAACTCCTTGAAAAGGCTCAGCCCTTTTTGTTTTTGAATAATTGCATGTTGGCATTTGAGGAACTGAAGAAGAGGTTGGTAACTGCACCCATCATTGTTGCACCCAACTGGGAGCAACCATTTGAGCTTATGTGCGATGCAAGCGATTGTGCTATAGGAGCAGTCTTGGGGCAACAAAAAGATAAGCTGATGCATCTAATTTATTACGCAAGCAGAACGCTATGCGGTGCACAACTCAACTACACTATGACGGAGAATGAGATGTTAGCGGTGGTGTTTGCTTGCACAAGTTCCGATCATATCTGATTGGTTCCAAGGTAATTGTATATACTGACCATGCAGCTCTTAGGTACCTAATTGAGAAGAAGGAGTCTAAGTCGCGCCTGATTCATTGGGTGCTGTTGTTGCAAGAATTTTACCTCGAAATTTGTGACCGTAAGGGCATAGAAAATCAAGTCGCTGATCATCTATCACGACTTGAAGGAGCTGAAAAATCAGTCGAGGTCGAAGAGATTTTGGAAACCTTTCCAGTTGAGCAACTGCTCGCAGCTACTCTCGAAGATGCACCATGGTATGCAGATTTTGCAAACTACCTGGCCTGTGGTATAGTTCCATATGACCTTTCATCTGTCCAACAGAAAAAGTTCTTTTATGATTGCCGCATGTATTATTGGGATGAGCCTCATTTGTTTAGAATATGTGTTGATGATATTATCTGGAGGTGTGTACCCGAGATAGAACAATTTTCATTTTTGCAGGCTTGTCATGCATCAACATACGGAGGACATTTAGGAGGGGTCAGGACAGCTGCGAAAGTGCTAGAGGTTGGATTCTTTTGGCCAACTGTGTTTAGAGATGCACACCTCTGGGTCAAGGGTTGCTATGAATGCCAGCAGACTGGAAACATTTCTCGTCGCCATGAGATGCCAATGAACCCTATTCAAGAGGTAGAAGTGTTTGGGGGATTGACTTTATGGGTCCGTTTGTCAGTTCATTTGGCAATAAGTTCATCCTTGTTGCTATGGACTACATGTCTAAATGGGTAGAGGCTGAAGTGTTGACCAGTAATGATGCAAGAGTGGTGGTAGGATTTCTGGAAAAAAACATATTCACAAGGTTTGGGACACCAAGAGCGATCATCAGTGACAGGGGGCACTCAGTTCTGTAATAGAGCCTTCAATAAACTACTTGCAAAATATGATGTATGCCACAAGGTGGCGTACCATCTGCAAACCATTGGGCAGGTTGAAGTGTCCAACAGGGAGATATAAAGTGTACTAACCAAGATGGTGAATGCCACACGAACTGATTGAGCAAAGAAGCTTGATGACGCACTCTAGGCCTATAGAACTGCGTTCAAAACACCAATAGGTATGTCACCATACAAGTTGGTATTTGGGAAGACCTGTCACCTACCTGTGGATCTAGAACATCGAGCTTGGTGGGCACTAAAATAATTGAACATGGATCCCGAAGCAGCAGGACAAAATCGACTGACAGAGTTGCATGAGCTGGAAGAATTTAGATATCAAGCCTTTGAAAGCATGAGGCTATACAAGGAAAGAATAAAGAAGATGCATGACAAACACATTGTGGACGGAGATTTCAAACCCGGTGATAAGGTATTACTGTATAATTCAAGGCTGAGATTGTTTCCGGTAAGTTAAAGTCCCGATGGTCAAGACCATTTAGAGTGGTACAAATGTTTGCTAGTAGAGCTATTGAGATCGAGTCAGAAGATGGGACAAACAAGTTCTTAGTAAATGGACAAAGGTTAAAACATTACCTTGGAATAGCTAAAGAAAAAGGGGATACAATGATGATCAATTTGAACGAACCCCAGTACGCGAATGAGGAATGATGGATCAACTACTTGCGTCATGTCGCGACGTTAAATCTGGCGCTGCTTGGGAGGTAACCCACGAATGTGTTGTAAGTGCAGTATGTAACTTTGTGTTTAGAAGACAAAAAAAATATTCCCAGCCACGACCGCGAACATGGACCGCGGAAGACACTGCCTGGTGACGAAATTCACCGCGACCGTGGCGCGGACCGCGGTGTCGACCACGGGAGACACTGTCTCAAACCGCAGCATGCACCGCGGACACAACCGCGGTCAAGTACAAGGCAAAATTTTTTTTTTTTTTTTCGTTTTCTTTCTTTTTCTTCTCTCTTCTTTTAATTTTAAAACAAAACATAACCCTCCCCAAATATCCCCATTCCCTCTCTCTCTAAACCCTAACCCTCCCCTCCATACTCTCTTCTTCTTCTTCCTCCTTCACACCACCCCTCATCTTCTTCCCCCCCAAGGCATGATTCTGACCCCCCCCCCCCCATTCTCTTTTCTC
>MU746725.1:85513-117149 GCA_026770625.1 Nicotiana glauca
TGGAATTTTGCAAGTAACGACAAGTTATAGCATGTAGTATAAGTCAAGAATATTACATTATCAGGTTTATAATTTATCAAGTGAGATAATGGTAAAAAAGAAGCATATATAGGCTTTTCCACAATTAACATGTGCACATAATACTGAGGCGACGGCCCGAACCAACAGAAATAAATGTGCACTTGCCGAGGGTCGACGACGCGCCTATAGATGCATCTATTCATACCGAGGCGATCGGCCCGATCCACAAACAAGAATAAAATATTAAGTTCACATACATGACACATAAATGGTCAAAATACCAAATCAACATAAATCAACTATAGAAATAAGCTCTTATCCTCCCTTTTTAAGTCTCTAGTGCATACTACAATTTAACATAAAGGATGTATTTAATAGACATGATGTAGGTCCTAAACTACCCGGACATCTAACATAGTAGTAGCTACGCACGGGCTCTCGTCACCTAACGCGTGCGTAGTTCCCGCATTTAGCAGCAAATACTCAACACAAAAACCTAAGGGGACAATTTTCCTCTTACATGGTTAGAAAGGAGACTCACCTCGCTCCGAAGCGCTCTTTCAATCACAAGACTAGGCTCCAAGCTCAATTCGAAGCCGAACAAGCACCAACTAGTTTAAATAAGGCAAGAACTAATCAATAAATGCTCACAAGGATTAATTCTAGCTAAGTAAGTGATTTCCCAACCTTTCCCGCAAGTTTACTAAATTTTGACCCCGGCCCCACGTGCCCGAATTCCGAGATTTTCGAAGAAATTATTCTCTATAACCTAAGGATTACTAATACATAAATTTTGTCCATTACATAACTAACTAGGTGGTTAAATCATAATTTTTACCAAAACCCTAGGTCTAACCCTAACCCTTGATTTTTACTTGATGTTTTTGGGTTAAATCTACCTAATGTTCATGTATTTAAGCTAACAGTGTGTGGGAATTACTTACCTTATGATGTTGTGTTGAAACCCTCTCTTTGAAAGCTCCAAAATCGTCCCAAAATCGGATAAGATATGAGAGAGAAGGGTTGGAGTTCATATTAAATAAACTCCACTGGCCCAGCGATTTTTGCTTTTGCGGGCACATTTCCGCACTTGCGGAGACCGCTTATGCGGTCGTTTAGCCGCTTCTGCGGTTCAGGGGGAGTTGACCAGACCGCTTCTGCGGTCGCCTGTTCGCACACACGGGACCGCTTCTACGGTCCCAAGGCCGTATCTGCGATCCCCCTTCCCTTCTCCCTTTTCTGCTTCTGTGGTAGAATGGCCGCTTCTGCGGTCAAAGAGCCGCAGAAGCGGTTATGACAGAAGCAGCAGAAGATGTTTCTTTTCAAAGTCCAACTTCGCTCAAACCCCGACCATTTGACGCTCGGGGCTCCCGAGCCCCGCCCGAACATACCGATAAGTGTGAAATCACAAGGCGGACCTATTCGAACCTTCGAAACACCCAAAACATTATTAATTCAAGGAATCGGACCCCAAAACCAATTGATCCAATTTAAAGAACTTCAAGTTCTTAACTTCCTACCAACGGGTCAAAACGTCCTTAAACTAATCGGATTGACACCAAACTTTATGGGTAGGTTTTATATGATATTTTGGACTTGTACCAAGTTTCGGAATCGAAATCCAAACCCGATACCTATGAAAACAATAATTTCTTAGTTTATTTAAATCTTTGAAACTTAAACTTAATAATTTTTACATAAAATTCCATTACTCGGGCTAGGGACCTCGAAATTTGATTCCGGGCATACACCTAGGTCCCATATTTTCCCACGGACCCTCAGAAATTGTCGGATCGCAATTTCGGGTCTGTTTTCCCAAAATGTTGACCGAAGTCAAACTTGGCCTTTTTAAAGAGACTTAAAGAGGCAAGTAGGTTTACTCCTGCCCAAAATTCTTCTAACTTCCGAACCACCCGCCCCCGCAAGTCATAATTTAGCTAAAGCAAACGCGGAAAGTATTATTTAAAGGAACGGGGTTCGAAAATGCAAAATGAACAGTCGGGTCGTTAAATCTCCACTCCCTAGTAGTTTGTCCAACATAGGGTCTCCCTCCCTAGATAATAATTTTTAGACATAGGGTCTTCATTCCCTAGTCATTTTTCCAACATAGGGTCTCTACTCCCTAGTTGATGATTTTTTAGACATAGGGTCTCCACTCCCTAGTTGATGATTTTTTTTTTACATAGGGCCTCCACTCCCTAGGCGTTTTTCCAACATAGGGTCTCCACTCCCTAGTTTATTTTTTTATAGGGTCTCCATTCCCTAGTTTGCTTTTCGAACATAGGGTCTCTACTCCCTATTTGATTTTATTTTAGACATAGGATATCCACTCCCTAGTCATTTTTCCAACATAGGGTCTCTATTTCCTAGTTGCTTTCATTTTAGACATAGGGTCTCCACTCCCTAGTCTCCGTTTTACCAGGGTACAGCAATCCCGACCTTTTATTGCTTTCACTAATGAAGTAGTATAGAGTTTTGTTACCAATAACTCACAAAATTTTTCTAATGAAAATTGAGACAGAAAAATTTTGTTTGTTTGTTTGTTTTGGTGTCTAAACAGGTTTTTACCTCAAGGCACAGGGTTCAAGATGACCAAGAAGAAGTCTTAACCCAAAGTAAAGAAAAGAAGTGAATTCAAAGTGCAGAAGTGGAGAAAAAATGTGGACTGCTCAAGACATGACGAAAGTCACAAGCTTTGCATGTTTCGTCTTGATCCGGAAAAGCCGAAGATGAATGAACTAGCACCTGCAGCTAGCAAGCATCAAGGTTCATATCAGAGTTTGTGTGAAGAACCGGCCAAGACTCAAGATAAAGCTTCAGAAGGCTCATAGAAAGGAATCTTCTAACTCGTAGCTGATAGGCTTAGTTAGTCTTTTTCATTTTGATTTTGGTGTAATAAGGAGCTCCATAAGCAGCAGCAACAGCAGTGAAATCACAGTTTTTCCGATAGTCCCAACTATCAAAACTTCGAAAACTACACTGACCTAATTCCTTTAAAGCCAAGGATATGTAGGCAACTTCGAAGCAAGGTTTGGTCAAACCTTTTTAAAATGCTTCCCATAGAGTATCAAACATGCAAAAATTATTCATGATTGCTCACTTTATCTTTGCCCGAAAACTCTTCATGCTTCCGAGCAAAAAGTGGCAGTTGTGAGCACGTAAGTTTTGCCTCACTGAAAATACTCCTAAAAAATCAATAAATAGATTTTTTTTCCTAATTATTTTTAGTTTTTATAGAATTTTAGGAATTTTTGTTAATTATTTGCATTTAGTTGCATTTTTGTGCACTTTTAATATTTTAAAGTCATGAAAAATATAAAAAAAAATGTTTAATTCTTCATTGCATATCATTTTATATCTTAATTGTATTTAGAATTAATTACATTAATTAATTACTTTATTAAAAAAAGTAAGTAATTTAGGATTAGTGAAAATAGATTAATTAGCTTTTAGTTTTAATGCAATAGCTTTAGTTTTAAGTTAATTAGTGTTTAAATTAGTGATAAACAAGTTAAGGATAATTTTACAAAATAGATTACTTTAGAATCTAATTTATAATTTTAGTTAGTATGTTTAGGATTTTTAATATTTTTTTAAGAATCAAAAGAAAAAGAAAAGAAGAAAAAATAAAGAAAGAAAATTAAAGTAAATGTTAATCTTATTTAAATCTGGGCCAAAAGCCTCTCAAAGGCCCAAATCCTTCCGCCCCAGGCCCAAACTCCCTCATCGGTCCATTCCCCACTTAAACCAAACGACGACGTTAGGTGGCTTTTGATCCTAGCCGTTGATCATTTTGATCTAACGGCTCCCAACTGATTCTCCAATTATAATAAAAATGTCCTAAGACCCCCCCCCCCCCAACCTTAGAGACCCCCGAAATTCATATCCTTCACCTCTTTGTCATCTTCACCATCGGTCGCCGCCGAAAATTGCCCACGCCGTGGGCACCACTCCAAATCATCTCAAATTCACACCATATAATCTCCAAAAACCCGTAATCATCATCCTACCATTAGTTTCCCCAAAATCCCAACCAAATTTGCCGAATTTCATATCTAAGAAGGCTGAATAACCCTAAATCTGTCCTTATTTGATTTCTCCTCAATCTTGGCCCGTTTGAACTTGAAACCTACATCAACTAATTGCTCTTGATGAGAGTAATCAATTGATGTTAGTATTGGTGGATCTCACGGCCACCGGATTCTGGCCAACTCATCACTGATCGGTCAAAGCTCCTCGCCATCATTGTTCGTTGATTCGCCTCAATCGTCGATTCCTTTTTTGCCCAAATTCAGTATATTTCTCTTCTTCTATTCCTTTGTTTCTTTTTCTTATCAGTTGGATTTTAATTTTTTATTGGTTTGTTTGATTGATATGATTATTTAGTTAATTACATGTTAACTAGTTTAATCACATAAGTTGTTAGTTCAATCAATTTTAGGTTAGTTAGGTATTAAAACAAATTAGTTGCTAATTTGTTTGGCTTTGCATTATTGTTTCTGTTTTGATCCGTATGATTTAGCAATGGTTCATTTATCATTAACCAGAAGTTAAAGGAGACGTTTGTGAATGGAAATAGATTGTTGATTCGATTTGTTTGAGCATGTTTTCTCTTTTGGGGTGGCTATCTGTAATAAATAGAACTTAAGGGGAAACCTGTTTTAGTTATGTGGGAAGCTTCTAGAAAAGGGGCTAAATGCAAAAAATTAAAGGAATTAGGTCATATTGGGGTTAAAAGAAATTATTTTTCAGAAGCTAAAGGGTAGGAAATTTAAAAAAAAACTATCTGGAAACAGGAACAGCTATCTATTTCTGTTGAAAATAGATGCTTATCTCCTGATTTTCAACTGACAGAATTCCCAGAGATTCCCTCACACCTTTCTGATTTTTTTCCTCATTCTGTTGAGCATAGGATAGACCATTCCCGATATAAGAGACCTTAATCTCCCTCACAACGGAGATTATACTCTGCATATAGAATCACTCAAAAGAACACTGATAGACACTGAAATTTGAAAGAAAAGTTCTTAGTCTTCAACTTCAAAAAATCAAAAAACAAAAAGGAGATACAAAGCTGTTTTCGAATTCTAACATATTTGATAGATATTTTCTCGGATCTCAAATGACTTTCAAGATGTTAGGATTGCTGTTTTTGCTGGATTCAAATCTGTTGCTTCTACTTGCTGAACTTGACATCATCTCTTCTTCATTTTTCTTCCTTAACTGATTCATATAAGCCTTTATTTGGATGTGTTAGATTGTTGCTGTCTTTAGGAATGTAGACTTCTATTCTGCTTTGATTTTTATGAAAATATGGGCTATTTTATCTGAGGTTATCTGTTGCAGTTTGATTAAATTTATTGTTTGTTTGGTTTTTGAATTGAGTACTCAGCTTTAACAAGGTAACTACATAAAGTTTTTGCTATTTTGCATATGAGAAACATGTTGTGATCAGTGATTTAATGACTAAAAGGGATTGGACCTACACTTGTTTTAATTAGAATTTAACTTATGTGTCATTAACTGGTGGACTGATTGTTGATCTTGAATAATGTTTGAAGTTTGTTCAACTCCTGCAGATCTAGCCATAATAGATCTAGCCCTAGCTCTAAACAAAAAAGTCTATCAAAGTATTCTGTACATGTGGAGCAGATTTGTGCTAACTTGGAGATATAAAGGGTTGTTGCTACTAATCTCATGGTTGGAGTTTGCAAATTTAACCAATAGTTGGTCAAATTAGTAAACTCTAAAGTTGAGGAATAATTTGAAGTCACTGAAAAATGAAAGTTAAGGTTAGAGATTTAGTCATGTCTTGTTTCGAGTTGGCTATAATTATAAATGACTTCCTTGTATATTAGACATTCATGTCTATTACCATTGTTGAGAATTGTGATTGAGTGGGTCAGTGGACATAAAAGAGAAAAAATAGCATGTGGTAGCCACTAAATAAGGTGGTATTTATTTTTTATCCACTAATTCTAATGCTGAGCAAAAATAGCCACTACTCTACTAAAATTAATATGCAAATACGGTTATACCCTTCCTTATATTTCTTATATTCCCAAACCCTTCCTTTATACGCTTCAGTGGAAAAATATCATACCCAAAATTTAAGAAGCAAAATTTTGCTCCCTCTGTATCAGTCTCGTTCCTTGCATGTGAATTATTGTTCGATTTTGTTCCTGCCTAGCGAATCTCTGCGTGTATTTTGTGGACTAAATCTTTTCTCCTTTGTCATCTTCTCTACGTCAAGCCAACGAATTGGTATGTTTTTTATTTTGCATTTATGCATTGTTCTTTTTGTATAACTGTAATGGCGATCAATGCTATATTTTGGCATCAAGTATGTGTGAAATTTCAAAAATAGTGAATTTAACTTGATTCAGTGTGGAATAAGGAGCGAATTCTTGTTAGGAAGTTATTCAGAGCTTTTTTGTATTGAAATGTGTTTGTGGTTCAATCAATATATTTGATTGTGTAAGGATATTTCATAACAATAGTCGTATGAATTCATAAGCTAACCGTGTTTATGAATTTTTAGTTAATTGTGCTTCTATAAAAGTTAAGGACCAAGTGTCCTTAACTTTTGACCTTGGAAGTCAAAATTCAGGATCATGTATCCTTAAATTTTAAACTTGAAACTTGAAGTTCAGGACCAAGTGTCCTGAACTTTTGAACTTGGAATTCAAACTTCAGAACTAAGTGTCCTTAACTTTTTAACTTGGAACTCTAAGTTAAGGACCAAGTGTCCTTAACTTTTGAACTTTAAACTTGAAGTTCAGGACCAAGTGTCCTTAACTATTAAACTTGTGAGTCCTTAACTTTAAGATGCATTTTACTTAGGTTTTCGATTTTAGTCCTAATTTTTTGTATTGTATTTCCTTCTTTGTAGTGTGCTAATGGAAGGCGAATGTGTTTTCGAGTTTGATGTTTGGCATAATTCGAATAGCTATTGGAAAGGAGATTTACAGTATAAGGAGACAATAAAAAGTTTCTTGTCAAAAAGACAATGGAAGAAGTTGAGGTATGGTATTTTTGAAAAAAATTTCCGATTACAAAGTGTGAAGTTCTGTTTTGAACTTATTCATTGTGTGTTGCTTTCAGAAATTGTAAGCAATGACCCTAATTCAATGGCATTCAAGATTTTTGACAATGAAGTACAATTTACACGTGATGCATTTCATATAATTACTGGTATAAAATGTTCTTCTTCAGTGGACTGCACAAGTTTGCGTGAAAAAGAGAATAGTCTTTCGAATAGAAAAGATAGAATTGAGTTAGGCCATTTATTTAATTTTCTTACTAGTCACCCAGATGGTACAGTTGCATCATTTGTAGGTAGCGATGATGATGCAGTGAAGTTGGCAACAATTTATTTGTTGAATCTATTTTGATGGGGAAGCAGAAGAATTGGAATATGTCCCAGCAGCTAATGAAAATTGTAGATGACAATAAAATCTGCTCTTCTTTCAACTGGGGATCTCTTTGTTATGAAACATTAGTAAAACCATTGAAGAGTTGTTTGAAGCTCAATGAGAATGAGAATGAGAATGAGAAAGAGAAAGAAAAAGAGAAGGACAGTTATACTATACTTGGCTTCCCTTTCGCTTTTTGTGTTTGGATTACGGAAGTATTCCCAATTTTTCAGGAAAAACATTTGTGAACTTCACAAAATGTGGGTATCCTCGGATGTTATGTTATTCAGATATGAAATCTCCACAATATGATTCTTTGTGTAAAAAATATTTCCATAATAAAAATGTAAGTTAATTTGATTACTAGCTATTTCTTTTGTTTATGTGTTTTAGTTCTGAATACTTACGTTTTTTTCTTATATAATAATTGTATAAGTTGATCGAGATGCGGGGTCTGTTAGTGTGCATGAGCCATTGTCTCAAGATCAAAGTTTAATGCCTTCCTCCACACAATTTGATGAAGCATTGCTCAAGAAAATTGTTAAAGTGGGTTTTTTGTCTTTGAATATCATTAGTTTTTTATTTGATTATTTTTTCTTAAGAGATATTTTTGTTTTTATGGTTTTTGATTCAGAGATTATTGGAGAAGTTTAAAAAGGATATGCAAGCAGAAGTTACTAGAATAAATCAAAAAATAGTTGTATCAGAAAAAAAATTTGAAATGACATCAAGGTAATATCATTTATTTCAGTGCTTGTAATTCTAGTTAAGGACACCATGTCCTTAACTTTTGAGCTTGTTAGTCTAAGTTCTGCACCAAGTGTCCGGAACTTTTGAACTTGGATCTCAAAATTAAGAACCAAGTGTCCTTAACTTTTGAACATGCAACTTAAAGTTCAGGACCAAGTGTCTTTAACTTTTGAACTTGTAACTTGAAGTTGAGGACTACATGTCCTTAACTTTTTATTTTAATTTCTTTCACATGATTTAAGGAAAGACCTACGATCAAAGGTTGATACTTTGTTGAAGATTTTGTCAAACTTGATGAAAGGAACATAGAGAGAGAATCTATTATTCCGAGTAGTAAAGATGCAGTTGATGATGGTACAGAACCTACTGTTCCAATTAACAAAGATGCGGGTGATGGTCAATGTGATGATACAGATGTGCATGCAGAAGATCATTATGAAAGCGATTATAAAGATGCGTATCTAGAAGATGAAACTGATATTGGCACTAAAATTGGGAAAGGTTAGATATAAATTTGTTATCATTGAAATTTATATTCAATAGCGTAATATATATTAAAAAAAATTGTGATTACAAATATATGTAGAATCTAATGATGGAATGGAATTTCAAGATGGAGTGGAAGTTCAAGATGTAGTAGAATATCAAGACCAGGGAAATCCAAAAGACACAGGAGTATTAGAAACAATTTGTAAATGTGGAGTGCAATCTCAGGATTTAGAAAATCCATTGGGAACAAGGATAAGTGAGATTGTATGCAAATGTGTTGAAGGAATATATGATCTCTCTACACCTCTCTCACTTAAAGAGAAATTTGGAATTCAAAATGATGCCAATCAAGGTTAGATGGAATTTTCATGATATGATGAATGTTAGTTTTAGTAAACTATTAGTAAAGGGAATTAATTGTAAATGTTACAGAATCTTTTGAAGCTACTAGGGAAGAAGATGGTGTGGACTATCAAGAGAGAAGTTGTGATGACCCGATCGGTCATCTTAAGAATTAACGCCCCGATCCCCTATTAACTACTTTTCCCGTGTTTATTTTTGTTTTTTTGATTTGTCGGGACATTCGGTTTTGAGTTTTAGAGAGTTTTGGGATATTTAGTCCCTAAATGAGAGCTTAAGTATTGAAAAGTTGACCGTAGTTGGAATAGTGTGAAGACGGCCTCGGAATGGAACTTCGATGGTTCTGTTAGCTCCGTTGGGTGATTTCGGGTTTAGGGGCGTGTTCGAATTGTGTTTTGGAGGTCCGTAACTAATTTAGGCTTGAAATGTCGAAAGGTCAAATTTTGATGTTTTCCGGTTCGATAGTGAGATTCTGATCTGAGTCGGAATGGAATTCCGGAAGTTGGAGAAGCTCCGTAGTTGAATGTGATGTGTGTGCAAAATTTCAGGTCATTCGGACGAGGTTTGATAGACTTTTTGATCGAAAGCGTATTTTGAGAAAATCGGGAGTTCTTAGGCTTGAATCCATGGTTAATTTGAGGTTTCAATGTTATTTTAGGTGTTTTAAGGATTGGTACAAGTTTGGGGAGTGGTATTAGACTTGTTGGTGCCTTTGGTTGAGGTCCCGGGGGTCTCGAGATGATTTCGAGTGGTTGACGGAGAAAATTTTGGAGTTAAGTTGCAGCTTCAGCTGCTGGTTCTGTAATAACCGCACCTGTGGTTTGGGTTCTGCAGGTTCGGCACCGCAGATGCGGCTCAGGGATCGCAGAAGCGAATTTGTGGAGAAGCAGTAGGTTTCGCAGATGCGGGTGGTTCACCGCAGAAGCGGTACCGCACCTGCGAATGGTTAATCGCAGGTGCGAAAATTGGTCCTTAAGTGTAAGTCGCATATGCGACCCCTTGTTCTGCACATGCAGGACCGCAGAAGCAGTCCCAAAGTCGCAGAAGCGGAAACTACTGGGCAAATTATTTTAAAAGGGGTTCCGCAACTTTGGGGTTTATTTCCACCATTTCTAATCGTTTTTGGAGCTTTTTGAAGGGGATAGAAGAAGGATTCGAGGGGAATCGCTTGGAGGTAAGATTCTTGGTCTTAAAACTCGTTTCTAATGTGAAATCCACCTAGTAAATCATGCAATCTAGACCAAAATTGAAGAATTAGGGCTTGGAATTTAAGAGACTTTAAATGAGAATTTGAGGGGTCATTTGAGCTCCGATTTTAGTGTTCTTGGTGTGTATGAACTCATGAGAGTGTGAGAATTTTGGAAATATAAGTTTTTCCCGATTCCAAGACGTGGGCCCGGGGGGATTTTGGTCATTTTACCTAATTCTATGTATTAGCTTAGAATTTAATTGTAGAATCAGTTATTTGAAGTGTTATTTACAATATGCAATTGAATTGAATAGATTTGGGTCATTTGGAGTCGAGTACTCGTGGCAAAAGCGTGGCTTCGAGTTGATTTGAGCTTGGTTGAGTTAAGTGTCTTGCCTAACCTTGTGTGAGAGACTTCTCCCTTAGGATTTGGTATATTTGATAATTGAAATGCCTTGTACGTAAGGTGACGAGTGCATACTTGTGCTAATTGTTGGAAATCTGGTTTTTATTAAGTACTACTAGTATGTTTACTTTCCTGTTTATTGCTTGTACTATTTAAGCATGTGTTAGCTTAGTAACCTAAGTGATTAAATTGCCTTATTTGTTTAACTGCTTTACATGAATTCTGTGCAGCATGCTAGGCTAGACTATTTGTTTGCCTTAATATGAAGTTGATATTTTCTGAGCATTTCTCCTGTTGTTGTGTTTTTACATTGGGACTACAAATGTGGGATTCCGGTAGCTCCACCCCTGTCTGTTTACATTTGGGACTACGGATGTGGGATTCTTGTAGATCCCCCTGCACAGTTATATGAAACTACGGGAATGCACCCGGTAGATTCTCCCAGTACTAGGTATTTATTTTTGGGACTACGGAACGGGATTCCGGTAGATCCCCGTGCACTATGAGATGGACTACAGGATGGTATCCCGAGAAACTTATTGGATATGTATATTTGGGACTTCAGGACGATATCCTAGAAGATCCATGATTGATATTTTTGGAGTTGAGTTGTACTTTCCTTCGATGTTTATGTTGTTTCTGTGTAGTTGTTGTTGTTCTTTATAACATGTGTTACTTTTACTATTTTACATATTTATATTGTTGTGTTCTACACTGTCGAATTATATCTTTTATTTAACCTCAGTAGGGCCCTGACCTTCCTCGTCACTACTCAATCGAAGTTAGGCTTAGCACTTACTAAGTACCGATGTGGTGTACTCATGCCCTTTCTGCGCATGTTTTTCATGTACAGATCCAGGTACGTCGACTCAGTCCTACCACCCATGAGGCTAGGTGACTGCTCTAGAGACTTTGAGGTATATCTGCCACGTCCGTAGACCGAGGAGTCCCATTCTATTCTAGCTTTTAAACATTGGCCCTTCTGTATTTCTTTCCTTGTTAGATATTCAAAGGCTTGTGTTTCCGTGAGTTTCCATGTTTTGGGATAGTGTACTTGGTTCTGAGAAATGTTGTGTTGTATATATCGAGCGACATTATAACTATTGCTTTTATTCGGTTCTATTTGGCTTGATTTACTACTTCCGCAAGTTTTCATTTATTTTCCACATTTGTTAGGCCTACCAGGTTGTAGAGACTAGGTATCGTCATGACAGTTCACAGAGGGCGAACTGGGGTCGTGAAAAGTTGGCGTTAGAGCTCTAGGTTCATAGGAGTCATGGATCACAAGCCAGCTTATTAGAGTCTCACTGATCGGTACAGAGAGAGTCTATACTTATCTATGAGAGGCTATGTAACTATTAGGAAAATTTCCACTTCATTTGATTTCCTTGTCATGCGATATTTTGACATCATAATTCTAAACTTCTGTCTTCTACTCTCTCACATATGGTAAGGACACGTGCTACTCGAGACGATCAGGCACACGCGCTCCCTACTGCATCCGTCAAAGGCCGGGGTCAGGGTAGAGGTCGAGGACGCACACGTAGTGCAGCTAGAGCACCTGCGCGAGCTTCCACCGAGGAGCCACCAACAGTGCCAGTCGGAGTCCAGGCACCTGACACACCTACTGCTACTATCATGCCAGCACTTCAGGAGACTCTGGCACAGTTTATGAGCATGTACACCACTTTGGCTCAGGCAGGGTTGCTTCCCCTTGCTGCAGCCACATCCCAGGACGGGGGAAGAGCATAGACTTCTGCCGCCCATACTCTTGAGCAGCGAGTATATGTTGATCAGGTCCTAGAGATTATTCTTGCGCAGCCTGTAGCCCCAAGCCATACCGAGGACAGGGGAGCGGCTTTGGAGGATGAGCAGCAGAGACTTGAGAGGTTCAAGAAGTATGATCCTCTTGTATTCAGTGGGCTAGCATCAGAGGATGCCTTGGGATTTCTGGAGGAGTGCTACTGTATCCTCCGTACCATAGGTATATCAGGATCGAGTGAGGTATCATTCACTACCTTCCATCTTTGAGGAGCCGTCTATGAGTGGAGGCATACCTATGAGTTAGACAGTCTAGACGAGGCTGCTTCGCTGACTTGGACCCAGTTTTCAGATCTATTTCTGATAGAGTTTGTTCCTCAGAGCCTCAGAGATTCATGGAGTGCCGAGTTTGAGCATTTGTGCCAGGGTGCTATGACTGTCTCAGAGTATGATGTACGTTATACTATCTTGGCTAGGCATGCACCGGCCTTGGTTTCTACTGTTCGTGAGAGGGTTCACTGGTTTATTGAGGGGATTATTCCCAGCAGCAAGTCTAGCATGGCTCGTGAGTTGGAGATGGATATTCCGTATCAGCAGGTGGTGAGCATTGCTAGGAGGATTGAGGGTATGAATGCTAGAGAGAGAGAAGAGAGGGAGGCCAAGAGGTCTCGAGAGTCGGGCCATTATTCTGGTGCCCGTACCCTAGCTGCAGGTTGTCATGGTAGGGGTTATATGAGTCTTCATGTTCATTCAGCTCTTCCAGCAGCTAGTAGTGCTCCAGCTCCTCTTAGGTCTCAAGAGCCTTATTATGCACCTCCAATTTCTAACGCGCCTCCTGCGTGGGGTGCTTTTAGAGGTCAATCTAGCTGACCTGGCCCGAGCCAGTCACAGCCATCACGTCATCACAGAGCTTGTTTTGAGTGTGGTAACACACGCCATATGGTGAGAGATTGCCCTAGACTTGGGAAGGGTGCACCTCCACAGACTTCGCAGCTAAAGAGTGCCCCGCAGAGCTCTCAGGCTATGGTTACAGCTCCACTTGCTACCCCACCTGCTCAGCCAGCTAGACGTGGAGGTCGGGGAGGTAGAGGTCACCCTAGAGGGGGAGGCTAGGCCCGATACTATTCCCTTCCTGCCCGTACCGAGACTGTTGTCTCTGATTCTGTCATCACATGTATTATACTGGTTTGTCACAGAGATGCACCAGTTCTATTTGATCTAGGATACACTTATTCTTATGTTTCTTCTTATTTTGCTCCGCATTTGGGTGTATCTCGAGATTCTTTGAGTTCCCCTGTTTATGTTTCTACTCATGTACGAGATTCTCTTATTGTGCAATGCATTTATCGGTCGTGTTTGGTTGCTCTTACTGGTTTTGAGACCAGAGCCAATTTATTACTGCTCATAATGGTAGACTTTGATATTATCTTAGGCATGGACTCGTTGATGCCCCATTATGCTATTCTTGATTATCACACCAAGACCGTGACGCTGGCTATGCCAGGTATGCCACGTGTTGAGTGAATGGGTGTTTTAGATCACACTCCCATTAGAGTTATTTCTTTCCTTAAAGCTCCGCGTATGGTTGAGAAGGGGTGTGACGCATATCTAGCCTATGTGAGAGATGTCATTATTGATACCCCTTCAGTCGATTCAGTTCCAGTAGTACGGGACTTCTACAATGTGTTTCCAGCTGATCTTCCAGGCATGCCGCCTGATAGAGATATTGATTTTGGCATTGATTTGTTGCCGGGCACTCAGCACATTTCCATTCCTCTGTATCGTATGGCTCCTCCTGAGTTGAAGGATCAGTTGCAGGAATTGCTTGATAAGGGTTTTATTCGACCCAGTGTATCACCTTGGGGTGCTCATGTCTTGTTTGTGAAGAAAACGGATGGTTCTATATGTATGTGTATTGATTATCGCCAGTTGAGCAAGGCTACAGTGAAGAACCGCTATCCTTTGCCTCTTATTGATGATCTGTTTGACCAGTTTCAAGGTGCACAGGTGTTTTCTAAGATTAAATTACACTCAAGTTACAATCAGTTGAAGATTCGGGAGCCAGATATCCCGAAGACTGCTTTCAGGACTCGGTATGGTCATTACGAGTTTCTTATTATGTCATTTGGGCTGACCAATGCCCCAGCATCTTTTATGTATTTGATGCACAGTGTATTCCGGCCATATCTTGACTCTTTTGTCATTGTCTTTATTAATGACATTCTAGTGTATTCCCAGAGTCGGGAAGATCATGAGTAGCACCTAAGGACAGTGCTTCAAACTCTGAGGGAAAAGAAGTTACATGCAAAGTTCTCAAAATATGAGTTTTGGTTGGATTCCGTGACATTCTTAGGCCACATGGTATCGAGTGAGGGTATTCAGGTGGATCCAAAGAAGGTAGAGGCAGTGCAGAGTTGTCCCAGACCATCCTCAGCTATAGAGATCCGCAGTTTTCTCGGTTTGGCAGGTTACTACCGTCGTTTTGTGGAGGGATTTTCATCGATTGCATACCCTATGAATAGACTTACCCAGAAGGGTACTCCGTTCCAGTGGATGGAAGAGTGTGAGGTGAGCTTTCATAAGCTCAAGACAACTTGGACAACGGCCCCAGTTTAGATATTGCCTACAAGTTCGTGGTCTTATACGGTCTATTGTGATGCCTCGAGGTTTGGCCTCGGAGCGGTGTTGATGCAGGATGATAGGGTGCGCGTCTAGACAGTTGAAGATACATGGGAAGAATTACCCTATTCACGACTTGGAGTTAGCCGCCATTGTTCACGCCCTAAAGATTTGGTGTCATTATCTATACGGTGTGCCTTGTGAGATTTATACTGATCATTGGAGCTTGCAGCACCTGTTCAAGCAAAATGATCTAAATTTGTGCCATAGGAGGTGGTTAGAGTTGCTAAAGGACTATGATATCACTATTCTGTATCAACTGGGCAAGGCCAATATGGTGGTTGATGCTTTGAGTCGTCGGGCGGAGAGTTTAGGCAGTTCGGCTTATCTACCAGCATTAGAGAGGCCCATGGCGATGGATGTTCAGGACTTAGCCAGCCAGTTTATGAGATTGGATCTTTCGGAGCATAGTCGGGTTCTAGCTTGTGTGGTTTCTCGGTCTTCCTTATTTGATCGTATCAGGGAGCGGCAGTATGATGACCCTTATTTGCTTGTCCTTAAGGACAAGGTTCAGCATGGTGATGCCAGAGATGTGACCATTGGCGAGGATAGAGTATTGAGGATGTAGGGTCGTGTTTTTGTACCCAATGTTGATAGGCTTCGGGATCTAATTCTAGAGGAGGCCCACAGTTCACGGTATTCCATTCATCCGGATGCCACGAAGATGTACCAGGGTTTGAGACAGCACTATTGGTGGAGGCGGATGAAGAAAGATATAGTTGGGTTTGTAGCTTGTTGCCTCAATTGTCAGCAGGTAAAGTATGAGCACCAGAGACCGGGTGGGTTGCTGCAGCAGATAGAGATTTCGGAGTGGAAATGGGAACGGATCACCATGGACTTTGTAGTTAGGCTTCCACGAACTTCGAGAAAGTTCAATGTTGTTTGGGTGATTGTGGATCGGCTGACCAAGTCCGCTCACTTTATTCCTGTATGCACTACTTATTCGTCAGAGTGGTTAGCGGAGATCTATATCCAGGAGGTTGTTCGTCTGCGTGGTATTCCAATTTCCATCATTTTGGATAGAGGTACTCAGTTCACATCACGGTTCTAGAGGGCCGTTCAGCATGAGTTGGGTACTCGGGTAGAGTTGAGTATAGCATTTCACCCTCAGATGGACGGGCAGTCCGAGCGCACTATTCAGATTCTTGAGGATATGCTCCGTGCGTGTGTGATCGAGTTTGGAGGGTCTTGGGATCAATTTCTTTCCATTGGAGAAGTTTGCATACAACAACATTTATCAGTCCAGCATTCAGATGGCACCGTATGAGGCTTTATATGGTATACGGTGTAGATCTCTGGTGGGTTGGTTCGATCCAGGTGAGGCTAGATTATTGGGCACCGACTTAGTTCAGGATGCTTTGGAAAAGGTTATGGTGATTCAGGATAGACTCTGTACAACCCAGTCTAGACAGAAGAGATATGTGGACTGGAAGGTTCGTGATATTTCCTATATGGTTGGAGAGCGAGTTCTGCTTCGGGTTTCACTTATGAAAGGCGTTATGAGGTTCGGGAAGGAAGGGAAGTTGAGTTCGAGGTTTATTGGCCCTTTTGAGATATTGAGGCGAGTTGGAAAGTTGCTTATGAGCTTGCCTTACCTCCCAGCCTGGCAGGAGTTTATTCGATATTTCATGTTTCGATGCTCCAGAGGTATCATGGTGATCCGTCGCACGTGTTGGATTTCAGTTCAGTCCAGTTGGACAAGATCTATCCTATGTTGAAAAGCGAGTGGCAATATTGGACAGGCAGGTTAGAAAGTTGAGGTCAAAGAACATTGCCTTAGTGAAGGTTCAGTGGCGGGGTCAGTCGGTCGAGGAGGCGACCTAGGAGACCAAGCAGTATGTACGCAGTCGTTCCCCTCATCTTTTTACTACTTCAGGTGTGTCTCTATGCTCGTTCGAGGAAGAACGAATGTTTAAGTGTAGGAGAATGTGATGATCCGGCCGGTCATCTTAAGAATTAACGACCTGATCCCCTATTAACTGCTTTTCCCGTGTTTATTTCTGCTATTTTGATTTTCCGAGATGTTTAGTTTTGAGTTTCGGAGAGTTTTGGGACACTTAGCCCCTAAATGAGAGTTTAAGTGTTGGAAAGTTGACCGTAGTCGGAATAGTATGAAGAAGGCCTCGGAATGGAAATTTGATAGTTTCGTTTGCTCCGTTGGGTGATTTCGGGTTTAGGGGTGTGTGTTGATTGCGTTTTGGAGGTCCATAGCTAATTTAGGCTTGAAATGCCGAAAGGTCAAATTTTGAAGTTTTCCAATTTGATAGTGAGATTTTGATCCGAGGGTCGGAATGGAATTACGGATGTTGGAGTAGCTCTATAGTGTTGAATGTGACATGCGTGCAAAATTTTAGGTCATTCGGACGAGGTTTGATAGACTTTTTGATCGAAAGCGTATTTTGAGAAAATTTGGAGTTCATAGGTGTGAATCCATGGTTAATTTGAGATTTCGATGTTATTTTAGGTGTTCTAAGGATTGTTACAAGTTTGGGGAGTGGTATTAGACTTGTTGGTGCCTTTGGTTGAGGTCCCGGGGTCCTCGAGATAATTTCGGGTGGTTGACGGAGGAAATTTTGGAGTTAAGTTGCAGCTTCAGCTGCTGGTTCTGTCATAACCGCACATGCGGATTGGGTTCCCCAGTGCCGCAGATGCAGCTCAGTGATCGTAGAAGCGGATTTGTGGAGAAGCAGCAGGTTCCACAGATGCAGGTGGTTCACCACATAAGCGGTACCGCCTGCTGATGGTTAACCGCAGGTGCAGAAATTGGTCCTTAAGTGTAAGTTGCATATGCGACCCATTGTTACTCACATGCGGGACCACAGAAGCGGTCCCAAGGCTGCAGATGCGGAAACTGTTGGGCAGATTATTTTAAAGGGGTTCCGCGACTTTGGGGTTTATTTCCACCATTTCTAATTGTTTTGGGAGCTCTTTGAAGGGGATACAAAAAGGATTTGAGGGGAATCGCTTGGAGGTAAGATTCTTGGTCTTAAAACTCATTTCTAATGTGAAATCCACCTAGTAAATCATGGAATCTAGACCAAAAATTGAAGAATTAGGGCTTGGGATTTAAGAGACTTTAAATGAGAATTTGAAGGGTCATTTGGGATCCGATTTCAATGTTCTTGGTGTGTATGAACTCATGAGAGTGTGAAGATTTTGGAAATATAAGTTTTTCCCGATTCTGAGATGTGGGCCCGAGGGGCGTTTTGGTTATTTTACCTAATTTTGCGTATTTTTGTGGAATGAGTTACTTGAAGTGTTATTTACATTATGCAATTGAATTGAATAGATTTGGGCCATTTGGAGTCGAGTACTCGTGGCAAGAGTGTGGTTTCGAGTTGATTTGAGCTTGTTCGAGGTAAGTGGCTTCCCTAACCTTGTGTAGCGGACTTTTCCCTTAAGATTTGGTATATTTGATAATTGAAATGCCTTGTACGTAAGGTGACGAGTGCGTACTTGTGCCAATTGTTGGAAATCCGATTTTCATTAAGTACTACTAGTATGTTTACTTTCCTGTTTATTGCTTGTACTATTTAAGCATGTGGTAGCTTAGTAAAAGCATGCCTAAGTGATTAAATTGCCTTATTTGTTTAACTGCTTTACATGAATTATGTGCAGCATGCTAGGCTAAACTATTTGTTTGCCTTAATATGAAGTTGATATTTTCTGAGCATTTCTCCTGTTGTTGTGTTTTTACATTGGGACTACGGATGTGGGATTCCGGTAGCTCCCCCTCTCCCCCCTTGTCTGTTTACATTTGGGACTACGGATGTGGGATTCCGGTAGATCCCCCTGCACAGTTATATGGAACTACGGGAATGCACCAGGTAGATTCCCCTAGTACTGGGTATTTATGTTTGGGACTACGGAACGGGATTCTGGTAGATTCTCGTGTACTATGAACTGGATTACGGGACGGTATCCCGAGAGACTTATTGGATATGTATATTTGGTACTTCAGGACGATATCCTGGATGATCCCCGATTGATATTATTGGAGTTGAGTTGTACTTTCCTTCGGTGTTTATGTTGTTTCTGTGTAGTTGTTGTTGTTCTTTATAACATGTGTTACTTTTACTATTGTACATATTTATATTGTTCTGTTCTACATTGTCGAATTATATCTTTTATTTAACCTCAGTAGGGCCCTGACCTTCCTCGTCATTACTCAACCGAGGTTAGGCTTGGCACTTACTGAGTACTGATGTGGTGTACTCTTGCCCTTTCTGCACATGTTTTTCATGTGCAGATCCAGGTACGTCGACTCAGTCCTACCACCCGTGAGGCGAGGCGACTGCTCTAGAGACTTCGAGGTACATTTGTCGCATCCACAGACCGAGGAGTCCCTTTCTATTCTAGCTTTTAAACATTTGCTCTTCTGTGTTTCTTTCCTTATTAGATATTCTGGAGTTAGACACTGTTAGACATTCAAAGGCTTGTGTTTCTATGTGTTTTCGGGTTTTGGGATAGTGTACTTGGTTCTGATAAATATTGTATTGTATATGCCGAGCGGCATTATAACTATTGCTTTTATTCGGTTATATTTGGCTTGATTTACTACTTCTACAAGTTTTTATTTTTTTCCGCATTTGTTAGGCTTACCTAGTCGTAGAGATTAGGTGTCGTCACGACAGTTGACGGAAGGCGAACTGGGGTCGTGACAGAAGTGGAGGACAATCTCAAGACTTAGAAAATACCCAAGGAACAAGCGTAAGTGAGATTATTTGCAAATGTATAGAACGAACATATGATCTCTCTACACCTCGCTCTCTTATCGACAATATTGAAAGTCAATAAAATGCTACTGAAGATAATGATTTAACTGGAATGATCTTGACAGTTGCAAAAGGTTAGAAGGATTTTTTTTAATTTTATACATGTTTGTTTTAATCAAAGATTAGTAACAAGTACTAATTGTATTAGCTATTGTAAATATTTTGCAGAATCTTGTGAACTTGCAATCGAAGATCATAGAGAACAATTGCAAGATAAAGAAAATGCATAGTTGCAAGATGAAGAAAATGCAACCTATATGTCAGGTCAATTATCTATTGAAGAAGTACAAGAAGGTAGGGTAGACAACACAGGTATTGATCGTGTCCTAAATATTATATCCATAATTGAAATTGCCAGTACATTTCAAAAATTATGTCCTAAGTTTTGTCTCTTTATTTGACAAATCGTTCTACAATTGACGACTTGCAGCAAACTAATGTATACAGAGTGGTCTCTGCATAGCAAAACAAAAATGAAGCCTCTAACCATTATACTAGGAAAAGGAAGAGAGATAGTATTTGTTTTGATGGTCCATTATTTTCTATTCTCACTCCTACTCCTCCAACTACACAAATGAGCGATGATGAGTGTTTGTCTATGGAGGTTGAAGGAAATGTTGAAGAAGATCTTGGTCGAGAGAAAGGGAATAAGAAGCTTAGTTGGCAATTGAAATCTCCTTTTAAATAGGAAAGAAATACAGGAACATCGATGGCGCACAATGAAAATACACCCAAGAATACGGATGGATAAAATCAAAATATACTCATACATGTATTTTTCATTATGCCAAAGATGATTCAAGCTTATTGAAGACATTCATTGGGTGGTTGGGCAAGGCGAAAGGAAAGGTCGCAAAAAAGTGTAAGCCCCTAAATGTATTTTATTATTTGCTAATTGCTTAAATTCGTGTCCTGAACTTGTAACTTTAAATTTCTAAAGTTAAGTGTCCTTAACTTTTGAGATTGCAAGTCTAAGTTCAGGACCAAGTGTCCTTAACTTTTGAACTTGTAAATTTAAGTTCAGGACCAAGTGTCCTTAACTTTTAAACTTGTAAATGTAAGATCAGGACCAAGCGTCCTTAACTTTTGAACTTGGAATTCAAAGTCCAGGACCTTTTGTCCTTAACTTTTGAACTTGGAACTCAAAGTTTAGGACATATTGTTCTTAACTTTTGAACTTCTTAGCCTAAGTTCAGGACTAGATGTCCTTAATTAGGAAATGAGGACTAACTTCTAACTTTGATATTTTCAAAATTTTGGGGGGAGAAACTTATATATATACTGAAAATAATGGTGTGAGAAAGAATCCATATAAATTGTACCATCAAAAAATCAGAGGCAAAATGTTCTTCCTTGAGCTTTCAGATAGTAGATTTGTACTTGATGATAAGGTTTGATAATTCGCAAGGTATTTATTTTCTTTATTCTTAATTTTATTATTTTTTAATTATTTATTGTTGATGGATTTTTTTTTTTTGCTTTTTATGAAGCATATTGACATTGTCCTGTATTATTTGAGAAATAAGGAATGCTACCACCCTCGAACCCATCCTTTTCGTTCCACAATTACAGATATACTTTTTGATAACTATATGGTGCTTGTATATAAGGATTTCAATGAAGATGCTATAGATGAGTTTTGATGTGGTGATAATCAATTGTTTTTGACACCATATATGTGGGGTGACAGTCGTAGATGTGGAATTGCTTGGATTGAGGTTGACAAAATCTTTTTTCCATGTCGGCTTCCGTCAGAAGATGATGATGTTGTGACCCATTTTATTTTGGGGGTATTGGACTTAAATGAGGAAAAGATTAATGTGTACTATTCCATATATAGTGAGACATACGAGGCAGGAATGAATCACATTGAAATGTATGCACGCATGAGCTCCCACTTGCTAAAGTTCTCACAATTTGAGAAAAATCACAAGTTTTTTGGAAATGCATTCAACAAATTTGATATTCAGTGGCAAAGATCACCACACCAAACTGGATCACGTGTTGTCATTTGCTATATAATTTATATGTACTTTAGATTTATTTTATTAAAAATATTGTTTAGTTGACTTCATATCTTACATTTTTCTTAGGACTGATTGTGGTGCATTCCTAATCAAGTATGTGGAGTTGTTGATGATGGGAAAGGATGTGGAGAAATTCCAACCTGAAGACATAACACATCTTTAGAAAAGAACTTGCAGCAAATCTTTGGGCACATGGAGAGTGAAAAAGAAATTCATGTTATGATGCACCACCAGAAATGTGGGCGACGACTTTGATAGTGAAAATGAAACATGATGCCCAAAGGAGTTGTAGTTTAGTTGTATAGAAAGTTAGTTGTTGTTGATGTTTTGTATAAAATTTCTGTAAACAAGGCACTTTTAATTTGTTTGCATACCATAATATTTTGTCACATCTATGCCAAATTACAGTTTCAGAAGTAATATGAAGGCATCATGTTAATTAATTTCTTTATTTCTGTCAAGTATTGATTTGTCCATTTGCAATCCCTAAATTAAGTGTATTGAGCTTGTAAGTATTAGTTAAGGACCAAGTATCCTTAACTTTTGAACTTGGAAATCGAAGTTCAGGACCAGATGTCCTTAACTTTTGAACTTGAAACTGGAAGTTCAGGACCAGATGTCCTTAACTTTTGAACTTGAAACTTGAAGTTCATGGCCAAGTGAAGTTCAGGACCAAGTATCGTTAACTTTTGAATTTGGAATTCAAAGTTAAGGACCAAGTGTCCTGAACTTTTGAACATGGATCTCTAAGTTAAGGACCAAGTGTCCTTAACTATTGAACTTGGAACTCAAAGTTCAGGTCCAAGTGTCATTAAGTTTTGAACTTGGAACTCTAAGTTAAGGACTGCATGTCCTTAACTTTTGAACTTGGAACTCAAAAGAAACAAAAAGCATGTAAGCGCAAAAAAACATTGAATACTCAAGACATCTGCTCAAATAAAAACAATCTAAATGAATCCAATTTATAGCAAAAACGTAAAAGAGTAGATAAACATAAGGGTATATATCTACTATTCTCTATGCTTTCTTGAAAATGGATGGACTGTCGGAGAATATATACAAGTTTTTCTATTATGACCAATTCTTCTGCAATGACCATATTTGAATGTTATTTTTGATGACTCGGTAGCTGGAATATGCCTTTTCTTCTACCTAGTGGCACTTTGAAATCTGGAAGTTTAATAATTTGTGACTTAATACTCTCTGGTACAATCCAAGAAGCAGTATGTCCTACAGGATGTATTTGTCTTTCATATGTTTTCAGCCAAGATTCCTTTAAGTACCAGTGCGAGCAAAAGTTGGACTTCTTGATGTTTCTCTTCTCGATAGCTGCAATTGCATGTATGCATGGTAATTCATCAAATTGAAACTAAAAACAATCACATGTTCTTTTGTTTGAGTCCCCCAAGAAAGTAATTCATTCTTCCTCAACTCTAGAACGCCATGAATCAATAGGGAAGACCTTCAATGTTGAAAAATTATAATTTAGTACATTATGTTAAATTATCATTAAAATAATAAGCTAAAAAAAGAACATAATACTTACATTCAAAGTAAATGCTAAATCTATCTTTTTCTTCAATTCCTCTTCTACCCAACAAGAAACGTCATAAAAAATTCCTTCTGCTTCATTTCTTCTTTTATAAAGCCAACGTTGTAGCTTCACTTGGATGAAATCCATCATTCTTAATATAGGCAGCTCCCTTGCTTCTAATAGCACAGAATTCATTGACTCAACTATGTTTGTTGTAAGCATGTCATATCTTCGTTGTGGACTACAAGAACGTGTCCATATGTCCGGTGGTTCTTTCATCAAGTAGTCATAAGTCTTCTTATCTACTTTTGCTATATCTGACATGTATAGATTAAATTCTTTGTGCCTGTATACTCTTGTACCACTTTGGAAAAGTTTTATGACCTCACTTTTCACTTTCCTTCGCTTTAGGTTCTGCTCCAAATGATAGATACAAATCCCATGGTAGCTTCCAGGATATACCTTTTCAATGCCATATGCAATAGCTTGATGCTTGTCTGATAACAACAACAACAACAACAACCCAGTATAATCCCACTTAGTGCGATTTAGGGAGGGTAGTGTGTACGTAGACCTTACCCCTACCCTGGGGTAGAGAGGCTGTTTCCAAACAGACCCCCGACATCCTTCCTTCCAAGAACTTCCCACCTTTCTCTTGGGGAGACTCGAACCCACAACCTCTCGATTGGAAGTGGGAGTTGCTTACCATCAGAGCAACCCCTCTTGTCTGATAAAAAAAATTAAATTCTCACGGCTCCCAATTGCATTGAGAATCTCACTAAAGTACCACTCATACAAATTGTTATTTTCATATTCTACAATTCCAAAGGCTAGTGGGAAAATTTAGTTATTTGCATCATTTGAAACTGAAATCATTAAAATACCGCAAAATTTTGACTTCAAAAAAGTTGCATCAACAGCAATCACTGGTATACAATGATTCCAACCAGTTATTGATGATCTATATGCATAAAACATATAAAAAAACCTGAAAATACAATATAACAGAAGGTTAACAGAAGTTAAGAACATGGAGTCCTGAACTTAGAGTTACAAGTTCAAATGTTAAGGACAAGCAGTCCTTAATTTTTTAACTTGCAACTCTAAGTTAAGGACCAAGTGTCCTTAACTTTTTGACTACACACATCAAAGTTAAGGATAGCACGTTCTTAACTTTTTTCACTGGTTAAGGACAACATGTCCTAATGTTTATAAAACAGACTAATAATCTCTTTTTTGATTGTTTACCTGGTTTTGTCGTCTATCTTTATGTTAGTATATGTTTCTGGGTTTTTACTTTTCATCATATACAAGTATGAAGACAATAATTCATAATTCTCTTCAGGAGTACCTCTTATTAAAGCTGAAGCACATTGAATAGCATGTCACGCCTTGTGATACCCAATATCTAGTCCATGCAATTAGCATTTCTGTCATGACAAAAGCTGGTGTAACTTCAAAACTTGGGTCTCGAATATTGTCAATAATGTAACCACTAATCAACTTTGAAGTTGCATGCCTTTGATCAGCTTTCATAGTGTTAACTGAGCAGTCATGATTTTTCTCAATCTTTACTATCTTGAATAGTGTTAAATCTTTAACTCTAAAAGCACGCACACACCACCCACACCTATCATCATTGCATTTCAACGAATATCTTGTTGAGCTTGATCTAACAACCTTGAATTCAAAATATCCTTTAATTACTATATTCGAAAAATAATTAATTACACTCTTCTTTTTGTCAAATATTGATTCCACTTTTATTTCATCCAACAAAGCATTTTCTCTTAATATCGTAGTTGGGAATTCTTTTTGTTTCGAATTTGAGCTTCGTCTAGTTAGTTGAGTAGCGGTTTTTTCAGCAACTTCTTCTATTACCAGTGCACTCTCTAAGACTTGAATACCCAAAGCTTGTTCGTTCTCAATCTTTATAATGCTTTGTCCTTCCACTTGAGTAGAATTAAATATTTGAATCACCTCTTCAGTTATTGGTTCAGCTTAACCATATGTTGGCATTTGTTTTGATTTGTCACACCCCGAATCCGAGGGACATGACCGGCGCTCGATCGGGTAGCCCCAGTCAAGCGGACCTAGGTGCCTCTCCTGCCCCACATGTTACCCCGCATTTTTCATTACTTATTAGCCAAGAGAAATAACCATTTACAAACAAAACACCTTTTTTTATTACAAAACATACATATGGTACATGATTCTTGGCGTGGTTTACACTTTACATAACCCAACGTGCAAGATACCTATTACATAAGTTCTTGACCCACATTTTCCTGTCTACGGAGCCTCTAAACATGAAAAGGGATGATATCATACTTGCCGGTAACAAGGCTCCGGCTATACCTTATATAATTACCAAAAATAAGACTCCAGAATAAAGGCGGCATGAGCCACGCTGGGCCCCGAAAGGAAAGGGGCTCACCAATTCTGCTGGGGGAAGAGATGAAGAGCTACGGTCGGTGGACTGGAGTACCTGCTATGGATCCACCTACAATCATAATATGAATGTAGCGCCCCCGACAAAAGGGACGTCAGTACACTTGAATTGTACATGTATGTATGAACAAATTTGCTCAAAGTAAGCTCAAGCCATATACAAGTAGGTACAGTAATAGAAACAACAATCAAATGCACAAGAAAAGGAACAATCGAGCCAAACAAGTTTTCAATCTCTCATGTTTTCCACCTTCCACAATTCCACACCAATGATTTCACAATTTGCTCAAATGTTTATTTCAATAGTGGTTTCGATCACTTTTCCACCCTTATTACCTCGTCCACCCTTATTACCTCGGCCACCCTTATCACCACAACTCACACCTTATAACTTCGTGTTGCGGCGCGCAACCCGATCCCACCGTATAGTCACAATCCACAAACAACACAACAACAATCAACAATTCATAAGGAACAACAATAACAACACTTCTTAAGAAATAACAACAACAATTTACAAGTATTTCCATAACCATCAATACTATTTTCCTTCATATCCAACAACTCACAGGTTCTTTACATTACAACGACAATTGCCCACAATAAGCCCTAGATGTGGTTATCACAGTTATTCCAGTTGCATCATTCATAATTTTTTTCCATCATTTGTTTCTCAACTCTTACCACAACACTCAATCAAACCAATCACAAGAATTCCACAACAATCACAATTGTACAAATCACAATAATTTTCATGAATAAGCCATGTAAATATCACATACCAAACATTCGTACACCAAGCAAGGCGATTCTACAAAGATCAAAGTTAGCCATACATACCTGGAGCCGAATTCCCCTTTTAATATCTACTTCCAACTTTACCAAAAAGCCTAGCAACGTCAATCTAGTGCACAAATTAATACATATTTCTTAGAATCAAAGTTCACAATCACTACACGAACATATTTAGGTTATCAACCCTCATTTACATAATTCTTTACTCCCACCTAATTATTCTTACTAGATTTTAGGTTTTAATAGACATGCATGAGTGTTTCGACCCCTATTACCAAGAATCAATGCAAAAAAATCTCCTTTTTTATTAAAATTTGAAAATCAATGAAAAGAGTTGGGGACCTTACCTGCAAGAATGGAGATAAAGATAATACTCAAGAATTTCCGGGCCTGGGCGACGTTGGAAAATCAAATTGATGAAGATGACACTTTCTCTCTCAAGAACCCTCTCTCTCTTCTCTCTAGTTTTGTCAGAAAAAAATGTGTAAAAATGAAGGGTTGGGGTGTTTTATTGAAGAAGAGATCGGGTTGAAAAATTAGAAAATCTGGAGCTGAGTCGGGTCTGCGGTCGCACTCTGCGATTGCAGAGTGGAAATGCGGTCCGCATAATGGACCGCAGAAGTGCTCCTAAAATCTAACTTCTCTGCCTGGGTTTGCGACAGAAATGCGGTCCGCATTTCTGTTCTGCGGTCGCATAATGCACCGCAGAATTGACATTCACAATTCCTTGAGGAATTTATGTGATGGTTATGCGGTCCGCATATTGATTATGCGATTGCATAATAGACCGCATTTTCAACATCAATTTCAACTAACTCACTGGTTAACTCTGCGGCGGAAATACGGTCCGCATACCTGATTCTGGACCGCATAATCAAAATTTTCTGGAAAATTTTGATTCTTGATTTTTAAGTGCAAAATCAGTAAAAAGGGTCAGAACCGCGATGAGCTGAATTCTACGCATTCCTAATACATATTCGGATCTTGGCACTACGAGCTACTAGGTTTTGAGCACAAAAATTTTATGGGGCCTTATATGATTGTCATGTTGATTTTCTCTGTTGACGTGCTCAAAGGTGCATGTAGATCCAAAAACTCTTTCCGAAACATCAACAATGAAACAACAACCCTTGAAGAGTGAATGACTTTTTAGTATATACATGTGTGAAGATCTAAATCTTTGGATATTATCATTCCCTTGCTTGTTCCCAGGTTGATATCAAACCATATCATTGCTTCAAACTTGTCTCTATCCAATTCAATAACTTCAAAGACTTGTTTAATGAAATCTTCAAATTGAATTGCCTCAGGTACCAGAACAAGCTTTGTTTGATGATCACGATATTTATAGTCTTCAGTCCGTCTACCATTAAAAGCAACTATAGTACATATTGTTTCCATCCTTCAAGTCAAGAGAATTGGAAATTCAGGACGCATTCCTAATACATATTCGGATCTTGGCACTACGAGCTACTAGGTTTTTAGCACAAAAATTTTACGGGGCCTTATATGATTGTCATGTTGATTTTCTCTGTTGACGTGTTCAAAGGTGCTTGTAGATCCAAAAACTCTTTCCGAAACATCAACAATGAAACAACAACCCTTGAAGAGTGAATGACTTTTTAGTATATACATGTGTGAAGATCTAAATCTTTGGATACTATCATTCCCTTGCTTGTTCCCAGGTTGATATCAAACTATATCATTGCTTCAAACTTGTCTCTATCCAATTCAATAACTTCAAAGACTTGTTTAATGAAATCTTCAAATTGAATTGCCTCAGGTACTAGAACAAGCTTTGTTTGATGATCACGATATTTATAGTCTTCAGTCCATCTACCATTAAAAGCAACTATAGTACACATTGTTTCCATCCTTCAAGTCAAGAGAATTGGAAATTCAGGACATATTTATAGAGCAATCCTAGTATAATTTAAGGACGGGAACTATAAGTTCAAGACCAAGTTAAGGACCAAGTGTCCTTAACTTTTGAACTTGAAAATCAAAGTTAAAGACCAAATGTCCTTAACTTTTGAACTTGGTATTCAAATTTAAGGACCAAGTGTCCTGAACTTTTGAATTTGAAACTTGAAGTTCAGGACCATGAATCCTTAACTTTTGAACTTGTAAGTCAAAGTTAAGGACCAAGTGTCGTTAACTTTTGACCTTGTTAGTCTAACTTCAGGACCAAGTGTCCTTAACTTTTGACCTTGTTAGTCTAACATCAGGACCAAGGGTCCTTAACTTTTGAACTTGGAACTCATACTTCAGGACCAAGTGTCCTTAATTTTTGACCTTGTTAGTCTAACTTCAGGACCATGTGTCCTTAACTTTTGAACTTGGAACTCTAAGTTAAGGACCAAGTGTCCTTAACTTTTTCAAAATAATTTGCAAAACCATGACATTATGTCCTTAATATTCATAACAACAACAAAATCGTTAAGGACACAATGTACTTAACTTTTTCAATACAATTTGCAAAATCAGGACACTATGTGTCATGTTGAGGACACCAAATCCTTAATATTATATGTCCTCGATATTTATAGAATAATAACATGACACGATGTCCTTAACGTTATCAATCCAGAAAAGCAAAAACAATTAAATTCCTAGTAACGAAATAAAAATCAACTAAATCACACAAAAGCATAACTTGCTATAATTTTATGTCGATTTTTGGACAAGAAAGTTGAATTCTACAGTTTAAAATTGAAAGAGAAGCTTCTGCAATTTTGGACGATCACAGTCGTTGATGCTGCTTCGGAAGGTAGTTACATGTTGTTGATGTTGATCGCTAATAAGGAGCGTAGGTATAAGCTTATAACATAAGGGTATTTTCATCCAGGCAGGTAAAACTTTGTTAAAGCAATAGCTAAAGACTAAAGACATTTAAAACAGTGGCTTAAAAATAAAGACATGTACTATTAATGGCTATTTGTGCACATCTCCCAACACAGTTTAATTTAATGATGAAGATATTTATAGTCTTCAATCCATCTACTATTAAAAGCAACTATAATACATATTGTTTCCATCCTGCAAGTCAAGAGAATTGGAAATTCAGGACATATTTATAGATCAATCCTTGTATAAATTAAGGACGGAAACTATAAGTTCAGGACCAAGTTAAGGACCAAGTGTCCTTAACTTTTGAACTTGGAAATCAAAATTAAGGACCAAATGTCCTTAACTTTTGAACTTGGTATTCAAACTTAAGGACCAAGTGTCCTGAACTTTAGAACTTGAAACTTGAAGTTCAGGACCATGAATCCTTAACTTTTGAACTTGTAAGTCAAAGTTAAGGACCAAGTGTCGCTGACTTTTGACCTTGTTAGTCTAACTTCAGGACCAAGTATCCTTAACTTTTGAACTTGTTAGTCTAACTTCAGGACCAAGGGTCCTTAACTTTTGAACTTGGAACTCATACTTCAGGAGCAAGTGTCCTTAACTTTTGACCTTGTTAGTCTAACTTCAGGACTATGTATCCTTAACTTTTGAACTTGGAACTCTAAGTTAAGGACCAAGTGTCCTTAACATTTTCAAAATAATTTGCAAAACCAGGACATTATGTCCTTAATATTCAGAACAACAGCAAAATTGTTAAGGACACAATGTCCTTAACTTTTTCAATACAATTTGCAAAATCAGGACACTATGTGTTATGTTAAGGACACCAAATCCTTAACATTATATGTCCTCAATATTTATAGAATAATAACATGACATGATGTCCTTAACGTTATCAATCCAGAAAAGCAAAAAAAATCAAATTCCTAGCATCAAATTCCTAGTAACGAAATATAAATCAACAGAAACACAGAAAGCTTGCTGTAATTTTATGTCGATTTTTGGACGAAAAAGTTAAATTCTACAGTTTGAAATCTGTAACGACCCGGCCGGTCGTTTTTGGAATTTATGCCCCGATTCCCCATTAACTGCTTTTCCTAAGTTCATTTCTGCTATTTTGTTTTGCCGGGACATTTAGTATTAGGATTCGGAGTATTTTGGGACACTTAGTCCCTAAATGAGAGTTTAAGAGTTGAAAAATGGTCCGTATTCAGAACAGTGTGAAGACGACCTCGAAATAGAAATCTGATTGTTCCGTTAGCTCCGTTAGGTGATTTTGGGGTTGGGAGCGTGTTCGGAATTTTATTTGGAGGTCCGTAGCTCATTAAGGCTTGAAATGCCGAAGTTCGAATTTTTTGAAGTTTCCGGTCCGATAGTGAGTTTTTCAGCCGAGGGTTGGATTTGAATTCCGGAAGTTTCTGTAGCTCCATCATGTCATTTGGGATGTGTGTGCAAAATTTCAGGTCATTCGGACGAGGTTTGGTTAGGGGTTTGATCGAAAGCGTATTTGGTTAGAATTTGAAGTTCTTAGGCTTGAATCCTTGATTTAATCGGGTTTCCGGTGATGTTTGAGGTGTTTTGAGGATTGGTGCAAATTAGAATAACATATTAGGTGGTATTGGTTCTTTTGGTTGAAGCCCCGGGGGCCTCGGGATGATTTCGGATGCTCAACGGGTTAGTTTTGGAAGTGAAGGAAAAATTGCAGCAGGCTTCTGTTGTTTTCGCTTCTGCGGCTAGGGAACCGCAGAAGCGGCGCCGCAGAAGCGGCCTTTGCGCCGCAGAAGCGAGTTGGTCCCTTTTCCTCTGAGACCGCAGAAGCGGTCAGCTATCTGCAAAAGCGGAGCCGCAGAAGCAGTTTCTTAATCGCAAAAGCGATTTTTGGCTTCCCTTCAGAGACCGCAGAAGCGGTCATATTTCCACAGAAGCGGGACCGCTGGAGCGGTCATGTGTCCGCAAAAGCGGAATTTTCCCCTTTAATGAGAAACCGCAGAAGCGGTTATTTTGCCGCTTAAGCGGGACCGCTTGTCCACAGAAGCGGAAATGTCTGGGCAGAAATAGGAAATATCGAGGGTTCAATTTCATAAGTTTGAAAATTAATTTTGAGCTCGGGCAAGGGCGATTCTGAGAGGATTTT
>MU746725.1:120381-150128 GCA_026770625.1 Nicotiana glauca
TGTTATTTGCAGGTGTGAACCTTAAGGGTTGCATTCTAGCCTTCACCCACCTTGGTCCAAGAGAGTCCTAAGGTCCTAAAACTATAAAATAAAAATCTACCTAACCCGGTTCAAGAAAAGCCCTTGGAAAAGAACAGTGGTCAAAAGAAAAACCAAGGGAGAATTACTACACTACCTAACAAAAAAAAATAAAAAAAATAAAGAAATTACATGGACTACTTCCCTCAAGAGTACTGTCCAAGTGGTCCGTCCTCAAGAAGAGTTCTCTACATATTTATTTGTTTTATATATATCCGACTTTGACCCTCAAGAGACCCGTCGACAAGTGTCCGTCGTTGGGCCAAGTCAGTTACTTCTAATGTGAGTACAGTCAATTATATACAACAACATCAATCTAATACTACAACATACTCAATGTCTATATACACTACAATACACTACCAGAGCAAGTCTCCCACCCCACACTTAAAATTATGGCATGTCCCCATGTCATATCAAAAATAAAGAGCAGAAGGGTAAGAAGACTTCCCTGAGCCTCAATCAGAGTCGGAGACGGTGCTGGGAAAGATTCAGAGAGGGGTTCCCACCGCGGTTTGACCGCGGTGAACGAAGTTCAAAGGGGTTGTTTTGTCGCGGTTTGACCGCGGTCGCGGTGGAACCGCGGTCTGGGCAACTTTTCTGATTCTGCATTTTTTTTTAACTAAGGTAGTACACTTACAACAATGTCGTGGGTTGCCTCCCACGCAGCGCCTGATTTAACGTCGCAGCACGACGCAGGATGAGCGCATTTAAGGCTCGCTCGACCTTTGTGGTTCAGCCAGGTGCAGCTCAGACACTTCCTTTTTCTCGCTCATGCCCACATATGGTTTCAATCTTTGACCATTGACTCTAAATGTACGAGAGTCCTTCTCTGTGGCAATCTCAACAGCCCCTGAAGGGAAAACTTCAACTACTCGAAATGGTCCAGACCATCGTGACTTAAGTTTATCTGGGAACAGACGTAGTCTTGAGTTGTAGATAAATACCATGTCCCCGGGTTTGAAATTCCTCTCAACAATGTTTTGGTCGTGCAACCTCTTCATTTTCTCCTTGTACAACTTTGTGCTCTCGAAAGCAAGATGTCTGAACTCCTCGAGCTTATGCAATTCAGTGATTCTTATTGTGCCCGCAGCTTCCATATCCAAGTTCAGCTGTTTCAATGCCCACCACGCTTTATGTTCAAGTTCCAATGGCAGGTGGCAGGCTTTCCCAAACACCAACTTGTATGGTGACATACCAATTGGTGTTTTGAAAGCAGTTCTGTAAGCCCAGAGTGCAACATCTAACTTCCTCGCCCAATCAGTTCTTGTGGCATTCACCGTTTTAGTTAACACACTCTTGATTTCTCTATTGGACACTTCAACATGTCCACTAGTCTGCGGGTGGTAAGGAGTAGCCACCTTGTGGCGCACATCGTATTTAGCCAGCAATTTTTCAAAGGCTTTGTTGCAAAAGTGAGTGCCCCCATCACTGATAATTGCTCGTGGTGTCCCAAAGCGGGTGAATATGTTATTCTTTAGAAATCCTACCACCACTTTTGCATCATTGGTGGGTAACGCAGCAGCTTCCACCCATTTGGACACATAATCTACAGCAACAAGAATATACTTATTTCCATAGGAGCTGACGAAGGGACCCATGAAGTCGATCCCCCAGACGCCAAACACTTCCACCTCTTGAATTGGGTTTATGGGCATCTCGTGGCGCCGGGAAATGTTCCAGGTGTGCTGACATTCATTGCAGATTTTCACCCATAAGTGAGCATCTTAACACTATTGGCCAGAAGAATCCAGTCTCTAGCACCTTTGCCGCTGTCTTGACACCTCCAAAGTGTCCACCATACGCTGATGCGTGACAAGACTACAAAACAAAAAATTGATCTATCTCGGGGACGCATCTCCAGATCATATTATCAAGGCATACTCTAAACAGATAAGGCTCGTCCCAGTAATACTGGCAGCTTTCACGAAAAAATCATAGGTCGTGAGGAACTATACCACTGGCCAGGTAATTAGCAAAGTCTGCATACCATGGCCCTTCCTGGTGAGTGGTGGAGAGCAGTTGCTCGTCTGGAAAAGTTTCCAGAATTTCCTCAACCTCAACTGCCTTTTCATCTCCCTCAAGTTGTGATAGATGATCAGCGACTTGATTCTCAGTGCCCTTACGGTCACGAATTTCAAGATCGAATTCTTGCAATAGCAACACCCAACGAATCAGGCGTGGCTTAGATTCTTTCTTTTCGATTAAGTACCTGAGAGCTGCATGGTCAGTATATACAATTACCTTGGACCCTATCATGTAGGATCGGAACTTATTGAACGCGAACACCACAGCTAACATCTTATTCTCAGTCACAGTGTAATTCAACTGGGCGCCACTCAACGTTCTACTAGCATAGTAGATTGGGTGCATCAGTTTGTCTTTCCGCTGGCCCAGCACTACCCCCACTGCGTAGTCACTGGCATCACACATTAGTTCGAATGGTTGCTCCCAGTTGGGGGAAACAATAATGGGTATTGTGACCAGTTTCTTTTTCAACTCCTCAAATTCTACCCTGCAATCATCAGAAAACAAAAATGGGGGATCTTTTTCTAGCAACTTACAGAGAGGGTTGGAAATTTTGGAGAAGTCTTTTATGAACCTCCGGTAAAAACTGGCATGCCCAAGGAAACTTCTGATTGCTTTGACTGAAGTTGGGGAGGCAGCTTTGCTATTACATCAACTTTTGCGCGATCCACCTCTATTCCCTTGCTTAACACCCGGTGCCCCAAGACTATGCCTTCTTGTACCATGAAATAGCACTTTTCCCAGTTCAGAACCAAGTTCGTCTCGATGCAGCATTTCAACACTCGCGTCAGATTTATCAGGCACTCATCAAATGAATTCCCCACCACTGAGAAGTCATCCATGAACACCTCCATTATGTCCTCTACCATGTCAGTGAATATGGCCATCATGCACCGTTGGAATGTGGCAGGTGCATTGCATAGGCCAAAGGGCATCCGTCTAAAGGCATAAATACCATACGGGCAGGTGAAAGAGGTCTTCTCCCTGTCCTCCGGTGCAATGGAGATCTGATTGTATCCTGAGTATCCGTCCAGAAAATAGAAGTGTGACCTCCCTGCCAGTCTGTCCAACATTTGATCAATGAAGGGAAGTGGGAAGTGGTCCTTCCGGGTGGCTAGATTCAACTTTCGATAGTCCATACAAATTTTCCAACCTGTGACGGTTCTTGTTGAGATCAATTCATTGTTGTCATTTTTCACAGCCGTCATGCCACCCTTTTTAGGGACACATTGAATTGGGCTCACCCAGCTGCTGTCAGAGATTGGGAAAATGATTCCCGCATCCAACCAGTTTATCACCTCCTTCTTCACCACTTCCTTCATATTGGGGTTCAGCCTCCTCTGGTGTTCCCTGGAAGGTTTGTGCCCCTCTTCCAGCGGAATCTTGTGCATGCAGTAGGCGGGGCTGATCCCCTTGATGTCTGCCATGGTCCACCCAATGGCAGTTTTGCATTTCTTTAGTACCTATAAAAGTTTTTAAACATGCACATCTAACAAACTAGATGAGATAATAACAGGTAATGTGGAGTCAGGTCCCAGAAATTCATACCTAAGATGGGCTAGTAATGGCTTTAACTCCAGCTTTGGTGGTTCTTCAATGGATGGCTTAGCTGGAGGAGTTTCTCTCTTTTCCAAGTGCAAGGACTCGAATTCTAGATCTTTATCCCAGAACCCTCTACCTTCTAATGCCAACACCCATTCTGCTAGATCCTCACCATTCACTTCATCTAAGTTCATCAAACATGCAGAAAGGGGGTCCTCAATTGTCAACACCTGATCATCAGACTCTACGATTACATCCACGGCATCAATAAGAGAGCAATTGGTGAACTCGCTTGGTCGCCTCATAGACTTTTGCACATTGAATGTTATTTCCTCATCATTGAGTCTCATCTTGAGCTCCCCAGTCTCACAGTCAATCAGAGCTCTCCCCGTGGTGAAGAATGGTCTTCCTAAGATTATAGGAATCTCTTCATCCACTTTTCAATCTAAGATCACAAAATCTGCAGGGAACACAAATTTCCCCACCTGAATAAGCACATCATCAAGGATACCAAATGGACACTTCACAGTCCTGTCGACCAACTGCAACAACATAGATGTGGGTCTAGCTCTCCCAATGCCCAACCTCTTATAGATAGCCAGGGGCATAAGATTAATGTTGGCCCCTAAATCACATAGCGCCTTAGCAAAGGCGAAATTTTCAATAGTGCATGGAATTGTAAAGCTACCTGGATCAGATAGCTTTTCAGCAATAGGTCTAGTCACCACTGCACTACAAGTCTGGGTAAGTGTAACCGTGGACAAGTCTTGAAAGTCAAACTTCCAGGACATCAAGTCCTTCATCATTTTTGCGTATCCAGGCATCTCCTTTAAAGCTTCAATCAGCGGAATATTTACCTGGATTTGTTTGAGCATTTCAAAGAACTTTTTATACTGCTCCTCTTTTTTATGCTTGAGCCTCTGTGGAAAAGGTGCAGGAGGTATCTTCTTCCCAATCACTTGGGACTTCTCTTTATCAGCTACTATTTCAACTACTGGCTCTTCAACTGGCTCAGCTACTTTCTCGGTCTCCTGCTAAATGTTCTTTTCTTCTTGAGCAGGCTGGACTATCACCTCTGTCAGTATCGTAGACTAATCCAGCTCAATGGGCACTGGAATGAGTGTCTCAGCCTGTATATTTTCTCGAGCTCTCTCTTGTTCTACATCTAGATCCCTGCCATTACGGAGACTCACCGCCATCAGCTGCTTTGGGCCCTGATCTTTTGGATTTATCTGGGTGTCTGCAGATAATGTCCCATGAGGACGATTGTTCAGAGACATTGAAATATGGCCCATTTTCACTTCAATATTTTTGATTGTTGCATCATGTGCATCTACTCTTTCATTCATTTTTGCATTGGACCCGATAACTTGCTGCATCATTGCTTCAAGTCTAGTGAACTCATCTTCATGTCTCCCCCCATGCTGTTGCTGAGGTGGGGGATACCACTGCTGCTTATTGTGATTGTTGTACCCCTGTGGCCTGGGATAAGGTGCCATATTGTTGGGGGGTTCTCATACCTCCCATGTTTCCTGTGTTAAACTGTGGCTGCGCCAGCCTGTATTGCTGCTGATTTTGCTGACCCCAGTTCTGATTGCCTTGTCTCTGGCCTCCATAGTTGGACACATAGTTCATGTCTTCAGGGTGTTGATGATGATGATCATGTTCTGCGTTCCAAGGATTACCAATTGGCTGGCTAATGCAAGATGTGCACAAACCCCCGTTGGTAGTATCTACAATATGTACTTGCTGTTTATGCCCTGATTCCTCCAGTTTTTTTGTGAGTATGCTCATCTGTGTCAGGAGGGTCGCCATATTTTCAGCCATGGTATTTGAGGGATCAAGAGGTACTGAGTGCACTACTGGAGTGATATGTGCATTCCTAGTCGTCCACCCTGAATTCTGTGCCATCTTGTCAAGCAGATTCTGACCTTCTCTCCAGGTTTTGCTCAAGAATGCCCCACCAGCAGAGGCATCTACAATATTCTTCATGCTGTCTGACAGTCCCATGTAAAACCGTTGTCCCAACATCTGTTCTGGAACACCGTGGTGGGGACACATAACCAACATTCCTTTAAACCTGCCCCATGTCTCATGCAGTGTCTCCATTGGTTTCTGTTTGAAGCTCATGATCTCATCAATTTGTTGAGAAGTTTTGTTGGGTGGGTGGAACTTATTGTGAAATTACTTGACTAACTCATCCCAAGTTTCTATTGAGTTTATGGGGGTGAATTTAGCCAAACCTGCGCAGCTCCTGTCACCGAGAATAGAAACAATAACAGCCTGATTACTTCTGGAGTCACGTTGGGCTGCCTTTGAGTTTTGCAGATAGACAGGAAGTTATTCAAGTGCTGCTGAGGGTCTTCTATTTGTTTTCCAGAAAAGAGTCCCTTGCTTTGCAACAAGTGCAGCATGTTATTTGTGATCTGGAACGATTCAGCTTGTATTGCGGGCACAACAATGGCAGTGGCCAGATTGTCAGTTGTGGGTTGTGCCCAGTCATATAGTGCACCCTCAGGCACAGGAGATGACACTTCTCTGGCATTTAAGTCAGCTTGTTGGTTCCTGACGTTTCCGTTAGGGTCGTTTACGTCTCCCATGTCAATTTCGAGTTTGTGTGTTTGTTGGGATTGTTGAAGTCTTTTGTTGGCACGGTTCAATGTCCGGAATATTTTCTCGGGGTCTGAGAGTCCTTCAAGTAGCTCTCCAATCCTCGTAGAATTTCTAGGCATACACATGTGTGACCAGATCAACAACCGTCAAAATTTCAATGAAAAATTAGGTAGAGAGAAAATTGACTACACTAAGAATTTTTGTATTTCTGTCAATGATAATTGATAATTCTGTTAATTCCCCGGCAACGACGCCAAAAATTTGGTCACGCTCAACTGTGTCAATAAAAAGACTAAGCGGGCGTTACAAATATAATCCGAGGTATTATGCCCAGATTCGAATCTCACAGGGAATTAACGTATCAATCACTATCTTTAGACCTACTACACTCTTTAGAATCAATTTCCCAAACGTTGAGAATCACAGTTGATGGTGTCTTTAATAACTAAAATTGCAAGGAAATAAACAGCTGTAAATTAGGGGTGCTAAGGTTGTAAACAATAATGAGAAAATGCTAAGGTAATGATTTCCCCTATTGATGGATTTCCTTTTGTTTATGCTTCATACAAATTTACCAACACATCTCTATCAATCATGATCGCTCTTCTTACTGTAAATCTCTCCCGAGTAATCACATTAATTTACTAGTTGAACTCTCCCGAGATACACTAACTTGTTTTATTTAACACAGTTCACTTTAGATTACACCCAAGGCTTCGTTATCCCTAATCCCCCCTTTAAACCCTCGGTTATTGATCCCTCATATACTTTGGGAGTGGTGTTGTTCAACAATTACCTAAATATGCACTCTCTCCCGAGTTATGCACACTGAATAGGCACAGCTAATTGAGGATCCTGTCAATTAACTACAACAAACACATAGTTGAAGAAATAGAGATTGAAACTAGCAATTTGTATTCACATAAACAAGAAGTTCATCCTCCAATATGTTCCATCAAGACCTTAGACAAAGGATTTAGCTATTCATAACTATGGGTAAACAAACTAAAACAATATTCATCATAAAACTTGCAAGAAAAATCTAAGAAAAGAAGAAAGATATTTTTGGTGATCTCTCACAATTGTTTCCCTTGCCAAAATACTCTCCCATACAATACATGCCTCTCTTGGGCGAAATCTAGTGTTTAAAATAGGGTTTTGGGATTAAAATCCCGTATTTTACACTTTAGTCCCTGAAGTTTTCCGCTCCCGCCGCGGTTCTGCCGCGGTCGCAGTCAAACCGCGGCCAAACATGCTCTCTGATTCTCACTTTGTCTGCAACCCTCTTCCACCGTGGTTCTGCCGCAGTCGCGGTGGAACCGCGACAGTCCTCTTCCAGTTCTGACTTGAGCTGTTTCGCGTGGTTTACTTGACGGAATTTTACGTTCGGCCTCTATTTCTCCATATTTGATCACAAAAGTACTCCATAGCCTTCTCTGATTATATATAACCTGTAAAGCATGAAAAACACTAATAAGAGCATTTTGTTATCACTTTTATCATCCAAACTATACAAGAAGGTGGTTATTTAGGGCCTAATTATAGTTAAATTCACCTATTATCATTCACAGATACCAATTGCTCAAAATCAATATAACCCTAAATTTTGGGAATCGAAGCACTTGCTCAATTCGAATGAGTAATTAACGGAGAAAATTAAGGAAGATGAATCTAGAGTTGAAATCGAGTGATATAGATCGTTAACTCGAGCTTTAATACCATGAAGAACTCTAGATTCAGCTCTTAGCTTTGGCGATGGAAGCTAAGACGAAGAAGAAGCAGATGCGAGCAAAATGAGCAGTTATGCTCTATTACTATTTTCTTAACTAACAAATGGAAAGCCACCGTACACTTTATACTATTCTAAGTACTTAACCGCCTAACTCCTTCGAACTAGTAATTAGACGTACAGAGCTGTCAATACCACTTGATTCAACACATAGTCAGCCTGATTTGTTAGTAAGACATGTTAGACCAATTTCTAGCCTGCTCGAGTATTGACAACTTTTCTTTATGAAGCGGATAGATTAGTTCACATTCACCCTGTGGTGTATATTTTGTTTAATGTATGACAAAAGCAAATGAAGATTGGAATATCTTTTTTCGGTAAGATTGAAGGTTAAAAGTTTGAGCTTTTACTAATTCGACAGGTCAGGCCAAACGAGTTTCGGAAATTGCCATTTGGCAAAGCAACAAATTTGTATCATTCTGCAGCGGGGTTCAAATTTCACAAATTTACAACATTCGGGGACTGAACATAGCATAGACTATGGGCACGTGAATCCATGGTCTATCCAACAAGATAAGGTATTTTATATATGTATTTTTTAGAATTGATCAAATATTAATTACTGACACTCATGCTTCAAAAAAGTTGAATGATGCAATTGATTGAATACTGAGTTATTTACCCAAAAGAACATAAATTAATTCCCACTTTATACTTCTTTTTTTCTCCTTTCTGTAGTGGAGCAACCATATTTTAAAACTACTAGATTTGCCTCTGCTTTTTATAGCTCTCTTCGTGATCATAAAGTTTTACTTTCCAGTTTAAACCCAAAAAAATACAGGCGACGATTACATTTGACGGCAAAATCCATTACTAGTTGTTCATACCAACAGCGTGTCCATTACTTTCTCTGCTTTTTCAGGTATTATGAAGTATTTGGTATAATGCTTGGATACAGCAGCAATACCTGACATTGAATTCTGCGTGACATAGAGATGTTCTCATGGATAGAATGCATAACAAACGAGGAGAGATATCAATAGAGAACAAAGCTCAAGCCCTAGCAACTTATCTCGTGGACCTATGACAGAGCTCTCCATATAAAAAAGCATAATGTATTTCGTTAAATCCACAACAAACAAAAACAAACTTCTAACTCATGTATTTCATTCAACAACACAAGAAAATATAAACCATTTGTGTCTTAAGTAGATCATGGCTAACCTCGTCGTCGTGACTAGAAGACACTTCTGGTCGTCGTTCACCTCTAATGTGACATGCATGTTCTCTCCTGATTATATGATCAACGAAATCTCTGCTAGTTTCAAATTTTGCTTTGGCCGTTAAGAAGAATATTGCTTCCCTCCATAATCTGATACATGCTAAATTTCTAAACAATTAGTCTATGACCTGAAAACAGTAAAATAAAATGAGTATTAACATTATGACTAGGTAGTAAGATATTCCTTTCACTTAGTTACAACATTCCATATGATTAGCATAAAGACCATCCATTGGTGTAGCTGCCAACGAAAGAATACAGCACCATGCCTCTTACAAAAATCAACCGGACAAATTAGATCAATATGCTAGTCACTCCTGTCCCCTCCCCCACCCGACGAGACAAAATTTGGGTGAGAAGTGGGATTAAAAATTTCATTTTTTTCCTTTCTTGTTCTCACCCAACATAGAAATGCAAAAGGTCTCACTACAGCAATCAAGCAGGACAATGCTAATCAAGGGAATAAGACAGTCACAAAGAAGTATCCCATCAACCGAAAAAAAGAAAATTAAACCATCCAAAAATTAGAAGTCCGAGTTAAAGAAACAAGTGATGAATCAATTAAACAAAAATAGCACTACAAGTTCTACTATTTTGTCCTCCGTAGTGAATTCATTTTCCTCAGAACTCTGTGGATGGTTTCAAATGACACGTTGGCCATCTGATTAGCATCATCATGTATCGCATAAATCTAGACTCCAAAAACTTTAGCGAAAATAATCAGTTACCTTCATCAAGTAAAGGAACCAAATAGCAATATAAAGATACAAGAACCATAGACTGACTTCATTTAGACCAAGCAACAAATTCTAGGAAAAATTCTATTAAGGCTGAATTGAAAAATATAGCTTCAGCGCAAAACGAAATAGCCTTGCCACGCTCAAAAATACAAAGTCATTGTCGTCCGTTATAAAGTTGACAGAGAAACTAGATACAGCAATATAAAGATACAAGAACCATAGACTGACTTCATTTATGATACACTCTGGAACCAATTAATCAAAGCATAAAGCAACATCAAGAGCATGTTTGGAAAGCCACCTAAGAATTGAATTTGGGTGTAATTACACAATTTGGCATGTTTGTTTGGCCAGGTAATTACTTGGTCAGCATGGAACTGGGTGTAATTGGAGGGGTGTAATTACACTCTCCAATTCTCGAGGGGGAGGTGAGAATTGGTAGTAATTACACTGTGTAATTACAAGGTTATTTTTTATTTTCTTTCCTTTTTATTTTTATTTTTATTTATTTTCTTTATAACTTTTTATTTCTATTATTTTAATTTTTAAATTTTTATTTTTACTTTTTAATTTCTTTTAAAATTATAAAATATATTTTTCTTTGTACATTATTTATCTTTTATTTCTCTTCCTTTATTTCATGTAATTGCTTATATTTTATTTTTATTTATTTTATTATTCTATTTTTTGAAACTTCACCCCTAATATTAAAAATAATGAGTCATTACAAACTTATCATATAATGAGTGATGTAATTAAAGTGGATTTCATTGTTGAATGTGGTTATAAACTTATTATATTTCCTAATCTAAAATTAAAGTAGAACTTACTATTATTATGTTGGAATTTGACATATGCTAAATAATTTTTTTTTGAATTTTAAAATTGTGTTACATTCATGGTTCTAATTTACTTGTTTTAGTAGTAGTGGCTCACGTCGCATGTTGTTTATTTTTTAGTTAAAATTGATAGATCAGTTTTGTCAAACATTTGAATAATGTTATGACATTATATTTATAAATATTAATTTATTTTATCAAATATGAATTCCATGATGCTTACAAAAAAATGTATATTTTTAATTTTTGTACGTATCTAAACTAAATATTATTAATTTAAAATATATAGATAAATTATTTATACAATATTAGTTATAAATATATGATTACTTATTAATGTATATTCACGAAAAATATACATCTTAAATACCAAATATAATATCATTTATACTTATAAAAATTTATAGGCATATATTTATTATATTAACTTTTAAGCTTTGATAATTACTTAATTTAAAATTTAATCTAACTGTGTAATTATACTTGTGCAACCAAATAATAAACTTGTAATTACACTATAATTACACTATGACAAACAAACAGGTCGTCGTAATTACACAACTGAGTAATTACTAGGCTGTATAATTACTACCCTAGTAATTACACCAATTCCAATTACATGGTCGCTTTCCAAACAAACTCTAAGGATTAATTTCACTCACCTGCAACTGGCATGCATCTTGACATAAAGGTCGTTATAAAAAAACCATTAATGTTAAGGGCAGCAACCTGTCATATTAACACAGCAACCAATAAGTATACTGAATTGCTTTGAATCAATTTAATTGACTGTTAAAAGAAACTCTACTAGAAATCTTTTCGTAATATAGCTTGGTTGCTCTAATCTAACTCAAATAAAGAAATTAAGGGCGTTTGGACATAAAAATTGTAATTTTTGGAAAAAAATTAGTATTTGGAGTTGAGCTGAAAAATGGTATTTGGAATTGAAATTATATTTGGACATACATTTCACTTGAAAAAATATTGCATTTTTGTGAGTTGGGAAAAAAGGTTTTTTGAAATTTTAAAAAAGTGGTCAAAACCACTTTCTGGTTTTTGAAAAACTCATTTTCGAAATATTTCCAAAAACTTGCAAAAGTTCATGGACAAATACATTTTTGAAAAAAATATATATATCGAAAAAAAAAGGAAAAATTTATTATGGACAAACGGGTCCTAAAACTTCTCAAATTGCAAATGTCCGAAAATGATGCCTCGTCTTTCAAAGATTTGAGAACTATTTCTAAACATCCCATCAATTATTATTGTTCAACAATATGTCTATGTGACATTTATCAAATGCCATAGGCTTTTAAATCTATCCTCAAGACACAAACAGTGAAACTAAGCTAGCGTTTGGTCATAGATCCCAAATTTATTTTGAAAAATCTGATTTTGGTGAAATTTGATTTGAAGATGCAAATGTGTTTGGACATACATTTTCAAAACATATTTTTTAACTTTATTTTGAAAAAACATATATATAATTTCCAAGTTTTGGGATTTTGGCAATAGCTGATTTTGGAATTTGGAATTTGAGATTTGACCAAAATATGAGCAAAATTTATGTCCAAACATAAGATTTGAAAATAAATCCCAAATTTATTTTGGCAAAACTCATGGCCAAACGGGACCTTAATATAAACAAATGAATCAGAATAAAAGAAATCACAAGCAATATAGTTAAAACAGCTCCGTGCTAGTGGCGCTATCCAGGACCGCAGAAATGCATAAGCTGACAAGCCAACATACCTTTAAACAAATGACAGAACTTACGAAAATTGGTTTCATCTGCCATCTACGTCTAATGGAACAACTGGATACATAAGCATACGTGTAAAGGGACCAACCAAAGGAATCATTACTGACAACCTCTCTGTTTGCCCCAAGGTAGGAACCATAATGTTCTTGGTATTTAGCTACTTAACTGTCACAAGCTACTGAAGTGCTCAACAATCATTTCATATTCGACGACGCTCTAATAAATGATAGGTCTGGCTGATGCAACAAATTCCAGCTACTTGCGTATGAAAAACTGTGGATAGGCAAGTCTGCTCAAGCTCTAGTTTCATGCAAGGTTGAGTCACTTTTTTCCGTTTAAACAGAAATATTTGGATGCAATTGTCTGAAATTTTTCAACTCTAGAAAATGGATGCACCCACTAATAGAAGAGGCACATAAACAACACGAAAACCGGACTAGGTTTAACACAAAATGTTCTCATATTATTCTTAAATATAGAATTTAAATTATTTTTTTGCTTTTTTTAGTACAAAAATTTTAATTCCCTCTCTCGGCAAGTGTTGATGTTGTTAATCTCTTACAATTAGGACGAGTATTCTTAAGGATATGCAACAACATATGCTAGAAGTGAAGACCCTTAATCACATAGTGGTCATTTCATCTTTTAACTTGTGCTCTTCTTTTGGAAGGTCAAGTTTTATTGATAAGAGTACCAAGATGGTACATGAATAGAACAGGACCCAATAACATTCCAAACATCAGACCTAACAAACGCAAAAAGTCCATATACATGTCAAAAAATGCTACTATTACACCATAAATATAAATTATGCCAACATATATTCCTAATTCTAGAAATATGCCTCCTTTCTACTTCAAAGCAAGCCCGGTTTCTTTCTAGCTATATTGTCCGGAAAATGAATATGGGAATGGTCCTCCAAATATGCTTAAGATCTCTTGACATTCTTTCGCTTTGCTAGCATTCCAATAAACTCTTGATCTTCAGAGGCGTTACCCATGGATACACCAGCAACATTTACAAACACCTCCAAACACTGTCTGGAAACTCTGCAATGCAGAAATTAATGTTCAGATTGTTCCTGATCTTCACACAGATAGCATCTACTGCTTACAGAAAACCCTCTTTTTTGCAAAGTATTCTTCTGAGTTAAGCAAGCCTCCCAGATGACAATCCATCCAAAGCAGGCTGCTTTGAGAGGAGCTTTAGTTCTCCAAATTATATTCAAGGCCAATTAGGAACCTCCCGACCAACAAGTTTTAATAGCAATTGTAGCACTATTAGACAGAATATTTTCCCTCGCTATTAATCCAAATCAAGCAATCCTCCTTATTATGATCAATTGAACCTGAATCCAGCTGTTGGGAGAGAAAAAATGGCTGAAGAGGATAATGCTCTTATGGCTAGTAATACATGGGAACTACTCGTACCTCCTCAAAATATGAATGATATTGGTCGTTGTTGGGTCTATAAGGATAAACAAAAAGCAAATGGTTCTCTGAAGCATTTTAAAACTCATTTAGTAGCTTAACGATATAAACAACAACATGGACTAGACTATGAAGACAAGAGGGGTTGCTCTGATGGTAAGCAACCTCCACTTCCAACCGAGAGGTTGTGAGTTCGAGTCTCCCCAAGAGCAAGGTGGGAAGTTCTTGGAGGAAAGGATGCTGAGTTTCTATTTGGAAACAGCCTCCCTACCCCAGGGTAAGGGGTAAGGTCTGCGTACACACTACGTTCCCCAAACCCCACTAAGTGGGAATATACTGAGTTGTTGTGGTTGTTGTTGTTGGACTAGACTATGATCAGACCTTCAGTGCAATGATGAAAGCAGTTACCATTCGCATTGTCCTTTGCTCTAGCGACATCAAAGGGTTTGTTAATTCACCAGTTAGATGTAACGAATACCTTTTTTGCATGACGCTCTGAATAAACTGGTGCACATGAAACAACCACATGGCTTTGTTCACCCAAACCATGTTTGTCGATTGAACAAAGCTCTATATGGCTTCAAACACGTCTCACGTCATTCATGGAAAATTCCGATTAAAGAATGCGAATCAAAGAAGAGCGTAAAGACAAGGAAGACATAGTGAGAAGAATATCATCAACATAGAGAAGAAAAATAGGAATATCAGAAGTAGTTTTTAGACGTTTAGAGAACAATTGGATTTACTATTTTTGAATCCATGCGGCAGAAGAAAGAAGTAAAATCATAAATCCACACCCTTGGGGCTTGTTTGGAGCCATAGAGAGCTTTGTTCGACCAACAAACATGGTTTTGAAAGCTTGGGTAAACAAAGACAAGGGGTTGTTCCAGGTACACTAGGTTACTAAGAGTTCTATTTAAAAAGCATTCATAACATCCAATTAGTGAATTAACGCAAGAGCAAGGACAGTGCAGATGGTGACTAGTTTCACCACCGGACTAAACGTCGAGTTGTTCATATTCTTGAGCTACTAAACGAGCTTTAAAATGCTCAAGATAGCCATCCAATTTTTGTTTTACCGACCTAACAACAACCAATTATATTCGCATTTGGAAGAGGTAAGACTAGTTCTCACGTATTATTTTGAAAGGATAAATGAGAGTATTATTAAACAAAATGGGGAAATCTCTCGTGTACAAGAGATAAACCAAAAAATAGAGAATCTACAGCAAAACATGATACTCTACGAAAGACATCCAATCGTCTATACAAGTAGGGATTTCGAGAGTGCACCAAAAAGCAATCAAAGACAAAAAGCTATTCCTCAAGTGTAGAAAATCATTTTCAATCGCCTCAAAAGCTCTCCTATTTCTCTCTCCATACGACCCACATAAGAGCTAACTGAATAGCCTTCCATGCCTTTTGTCTTCTTTACCCCTGTCCACCAACCTAGTTGTGCAGCACATCTCTACAGTACCTGGCATCACCCACTGTACACCAAAAGTAATTCAGGACCACCCTCCACAAACCATATGTCATTGCACAATGCACCAATAGATGATCAACTTCTTCATCCGAACATTTACACATGTAGCACCAGTTGTGCCGCACATCTCATGTATTATTACCAATAAGAGCATTATATTATTCAATCATTTTAACTTGTACTCGAAGCAAAAAGTTTAACTGGACAATGCATGTTTTAACTCCAGCAGAATTTGACGAAAGTTAAAAATGAAGAAAGGACAACCCTAAAAGTACTTTCTCAAATCCAAAATTTCACTTCCCATTTTAATACTAGAAAACAATAGATCTTTTACTTATCACAACACAGTAAAATGGACTCACATACTAATTGAAGCCAGGGACGCAGGAAAAAGTTCACTTGCTCTTTACCCGCCATGGAAAAGGGCAATGAACAGAACCCTATGGAGAAGCGGAGATCCCGGCTATCATCTTATTTGCCGAGGTCTTTGAGATATGTCTGTCCGGTAGGTTTAACTAGAAGATGTGAGCGCTGGAAATGGTGGAATGATGGGCCTCGTGAACATGGAATGTGTCAACAGGGGGCATCAATGAAGGCAGACACTTCTGTTTGAATTTCTACCATATGGAGAGGCAGAAAGAATGTTCATACTGAGAACTCACGGCTTGATGAAATTTTTATTTTGTTGGATAAGGAGTCATCTTAGCTATTGCTAGCATTTGAGGAGAACGGGAATAGTGGTAGTGAGTTTAATTGGTTAACCACTCCATCTACCATGCATGGGACTTTCTCGGAGGAAAAAAGAGATATGCACTAAACTTGTTGATGTCAATTTTTCCAACCCTAAGGACCTATCGAGATTCAAAATCATTGCAAAGGACTAGAAGATACTAATCGAGGATGGTGCTTTATGACAGAACTTAGTTCTTGTCAGAAAGGACATGGTGAAAACATTAAACATATAGATGTGACCATGTTATTGACTTGCTTTGAGATTTAGGTTGTCTCCTAAATTACCATGATTCACATCCAAACAATACAAATTAGAAAGACTTGGAACCATTTTTTACAACTAGAAGATGCTTGTATATAACAAATAACTATAACATAGATCACAAGAAATAATTGACGTAAAAGCAGCACCTATTTTTGGATTGGATAGCTAATACTTGACATGTGGCTCATGTCCTATTCCAAGTATTACCTCCTACTTTGATCAAACACAAGTACAGAGTTAGTTGAGAAAGTTAAATAACAATTTAGGTTTTCCTTATTACTTGGTCTCGAATTTCTCGAATTATAGGGGCATGCTGATTGATATAAGCAAAACTGAAACTAAATTCAAGGAAGGAAGAGATATAGCTTCACCTATTCTTTTTACTATAGTTTTTGATCCATTAATATCAGAGAAGGCCCAAAAAACATAGAAAAGAGTTGTGTTACTGGATATGTATCAGAGATACCATAGTCTAGAACTCATAGTTCAGAAGATGAAGATTATGTTATACAAAGTGTTAATTAAAAGCAACCGCTTCATAGCTTAATCAAAGTGAGGGATTACCGCTTCATGGGTGAAGTCATGCGGTTTAGAGAAGTGCGCTTCACACGATGAGGAATAAAGTGATCCTAACGAGTAGCAACGATTGTTTGAATCTTACATTAAAAGATGGAAAAATAAAATAGACAAGGGGAAAATGACACTACGCCCTAGTCCTAATTTGTGTGGCGCCATGTGACTGATCATGGATTTGAATCTTTTTGACACATAAGCTTAATATATATATGTATGAAGCACCAAAAGCATTCTTCTAGTTGGGTCCACACAAATCTTGTCAACCTCTAGAAGAGTATGTCATTAGGGACAATGTGGGAAGGTAAATATTATTATTACAACAACAACAAACCCAGTATAATCCCACAAGTGGCGTCTGGGAAGGGTAGTGTGTACGCAGACCGTACCCCTAGCTTGTGACAATAGAGAGGTGGTTTCTGATAGAGGCTCGGCTCAAGGAATAGTGACAAGAAAGCAACCAACAATAACAATAACAAGAAAGAAAAGAAAAAACAAAGACTCGCGTATACTAACAAATATCTAGAGATAAGAAATACAAGAATATTACTAATACTATTGGTAAGAAGGACACAACATATAATAAAGGTATAGGGACAGGAAATAAGAATATTACTAATACTACCGGTAATACTAGGAGACACCCTCGACTACCTATCAACCTTTGACCCTAATTCTCGACATCCACACCTTCCTATCTAGGGTCACGTCCTCGGTAAGCTGAAGCAACGCCATGTCCTGCCTAATCGCCTCTCCCCAGTACTTCTTAGACCTACCTCTACCCTTCCTCAGACCCGCCATGGTCAACCTCTCACACCTCCTAACTGGCGCGTCTATGTCTCTCCGCATCACGTGCCCGAACCATCTCAGCCTCAATTCCCGCAGTTTGTCTTCCACAAGGGTCACTCCCACCTTGTCTCTAATAACTTCATTCCTAATCTTATCTTTCCTTGTATTGCCTATACATCCATCTCAACATCCTTATTTTTGTTACTTTTATCTTTTGGACATGGGATTTCTTGACTGGCCAGCACTCCGCACCATACAACATAGTAAGTCTAACTACCACTCTGTAGAACTTGCCTAAGGTAAATATTAGGAGTTTCAAAATATATAAACGTTTCAATCTTTATGGACACATAAAAAGGAAATAGTGTCAAACAAATTGAGACAGCGGGAGTACTAAGTTCGCATATGTTTGTTATAGTTTTATTCTTGAGAAGTCTTAGCTTCACTTCAAAAATAAGCATACATTTCATTTCTCACTTTTTGCTTTTGGCCACAAACCTTGTTCCTGTTTTACACTTTTCGCTTTCTAAACCATAGGTCACATGAACGAATGAGTCAAAAGGTTGGACCGCAAAAAGCAATATGTAAGGATAATTGTTGTATTACTGTTTTATATTGAAGATGGTCAATATAAGCACATGTATGGTGTTCGTTCTTTGAATTAGGTAAAGATTGGAGGCAACCTCCACTAGTTTGAGCCACACTGAATGTACAACAGGTACATTCATTCATGCATGAAGGTCTTCCATGAAGAGACTATCACATCTGCATATGTCCTTCCTATGTGCAATCTCTAGATTTCTTTTTTCTAGACCCATTCTGTTGATTGTTAGACTGTATCTGTGGAGCTATCCATGAGGATTGAAAGGAAATAAGTAAGAAAAGGAAGAAGCCCAGTTCGAAGAGTAATGGAAAGTTCTAGGGGATCAAATCCAAGAGACCAGATGGAACTCAAGAAGTTGGAATTTCATGCCAACAATGAAAAAGACGCTATGAGAAGAAGGTTAGTTGAACAGAACAAATGAAGGCTAAAGTAGCGTGTTAGAATATTAGGAGAAAAAACAATAAGAACAAGAAAAGAAGATTAAAGATGCTTGTTGAGAAGTGGAATGCCAGCATCTACTGCTTCAGACTAAGTTGCGGAGTAGAACTGACAGACTTGGTAAGACAAGTACGGGGCATATATAAGTGGACAGGTGGAGTTTGGGTTGGTTTGAAGTGCATCGCGTGTATAGCCAACACTTTGTAAGCTTACTTGTTTGAAGCAGAGAGTAGAGTATATTAACAGTCGGGAACAAAAAGGTGTGCCTCGGAAATAGTAGCTTGAAAGGTAGCTTCTTGCAATGAAATAAGAGAAAACTTCTTATTAACTTGACTAATAAACAAAGTGCAAATGGAACCCCTAATATAAGATTCTTAGGATATATACAATATGGTAGGTAATCATCCTCTATGCCTAATGAAACAAGTAAACATTCTATAGCTAAGTACATAATACCCTAACATATCCTATAGAATATATTGCAATATTTTCCTTACTCTAGTTCAATAACACATATGTGGGTAACTATCCTCCTAATATTCAACTTGCCCCTCAAACTCAAAGTGAGAAAATCAACTTGAGTTTTGTTTTGGAAACACAGAAAGTTGTCGTAGAAATACCATTGGAATAGTGCACAATCACCCCAAAAACAGAAAGAAAAAAAGGCTGTGATGGAACTCTTTCCTCTAGAAAATAGCTGGTAACTGCACACTGAAAGAAATTGCTTTTTATACTACAAATGAAAAGGGACTCACTCTCAGCCACCAAAAATGGTGTTTGTTGCAAGTCTCCATAACCTCATCAGACTGGCTTGAATTGGCAAATAATAGCAAGAAATTCAAGATTTAGAGGAGAGTGTTAGTCACTTATGGTGGAGGCTTTAATCACCATGAGAGGAGCAACTCCACAATGGTTGGTCGAGAGAGAAGGGTGTCGATCATCGGAGAGAAGAGCCGCACCAATTACAAAATATAGAAAAGACAAAAAGAATGAAATTGCCAGGGCAGACAGCTTAGGCGAAAACTGGTTGAGATTGTACTAAAGCCATAGAGGCTCTAACACCATGTGAAGAAAACAAGAAAACTTCTTAGTGACTAAATAATTAATTAACAATGTCGAGATTCACATTGCAAGATTAGTCGAACTTGAGTACGAAAAATATTATAGATAATTTTATAAGATACATAAGAATATTATGGAAGACGCACATATTACACGAAGATGGCAGGCATACTTCCATATCTTAAATGAAGAACAGTACAGGAGTATTGAGCTGGAAAAGAAATTTGGAAGTTAAGTTATGTTTGGACATGTATTTTATTTGGAAAAAAATTAAAGTTTTGTGAGTGGGAAAAAAAAATTCACCAAAAAACTGCCCTAAACTAGTTTATGGGTACTTGAAAAAACAATTCAAATTCAAAAACTGATCATATTCCATGACCAAACAATGTTTACAAAAAGAATTTTAAAAAAATTACCAAAATTTATGGCCAAAAGGGAGTGCTGATAGCAGGCCGAGAGTCGACGAGATTTTGGGTATTGTTGGCGTATTAAAGTTAAGGAAGTTGAGGGGGCTAAGCGTAAGATGGGGAGGGCAAGAATGACCGTGCCAAACGAGATTCCGGAGGAATTTTGAAAAAGCGCAGGCAGGGCAGGTTTGGAATGGCTAACTGGGTTGTTTAATGTTATTTTTAGTACGGCAAATGCCCGAAGAATGGAGGTGGAGCACGATGATTCCGTTGTACAACAACAGAGGTGATATTCAAAATTGCAACAACTACAGGGGCATCAAGCTGCTAAGCCAAACTATGAAGGTTTGGGAGAGGCCGGTGGAGATGCAAGTAAGGAGGACTATGTCAATTCCTGAGAACCATATCGGATTCATTGTCGGGACGTTCCACCACGGAAGCCATCCATCTTATGAGGAAATTGATGGAGCAGTATAGGGAGAGGAAAAAGGACTTGCATATGGTGTTCATTATCTAGAAAAAACATACGACAAAATCCAAAGGGGGGCTTTATGGAAATGTTTGGAGGCTAAAGGTGTACCAGTAGCATGCATTAGGACGAGTAAGGACATGCATGCTGAAGCTAAGACCCGGGTGAGGACAGTGGGGGAGACTTGGAAACACTTTCCGGTCATGATAGGGTTACACCAGGGATCAGCCTTTAGTCCATTTCTATTTGCCTTGGCGATGGATACATCGACGCGTCATATTCAAGGGGAGGTACCATGGTGCATGTTATTTGCTGATAACATAGTACGGAATGACGAGACACGAAGCAAGGTTAATGCTAGCCTGGATGTTTGGAGACAGACCCTGGAGTCTTAAGGTTTCAGGTTGAGCAGGACTAAAACAGAATATTTGGAGTGCAAGTTCAATGACGCAACCCAGGAGGCTGGCGTGGTAATGAGATTGGACTTGCCCGTCATCCCTAAAAACGAAATTTTCAAGTACCTTTGGTCAGTGATCCAAGGCAATCGGGAGATCGACGATGATGTCACCTATGTTGCGCGAACTCTCCAAAATGTAGTCGCACCCGTGTCGGATCCTTCAAAAATGCACTACTTTTGGAAGATCCGACACGTATCCGGCCACATTTTCGGAGAGTCCGAGCAACATAGGATGTCACACACTGTATTGGAGCAGGATGGATGAAATGGAGGCTAGCATCCGGTGTCTTGTGTGATAAGAATGTACCACCAAGACTTAAAAGATAAGTTCTGGAAAATGGTGGTTAGATCGATTATGTTGTAAGGGGCGGAGTGTTGACCCATCAAGAACTCTCATGTCCAGAAGATGAAAGTAGTGGGTATGAGGATGTTGAGATGAATGTAGGCATACTAGGAGAGATATGGTTAAGAATGAAGATATTTGAGACAAGGTAGGCATGGCCGCAGTAGTGGACAAGATGCAGGAAGCGAGGCTGAGATGGTTCGGACACGTAAAGAGAAAATGTCCAGATGCCCTAGTAAAGAGGTGTGAGAGATAGGCGATGTGGGTCTGAGACGAGGTAGAGGCAGGCCGAAGAAGTATTGGGGAGAAGTATTGGGCAGGACATGGCTCATCTTCAGCTTACCGAGGACATGACCCTTTATAGGAGGGTGTAGAGGACGAGAATTAGGGTAGAAGGTTAGTAGGCAGTTGAGCGTCTCTCCTTTCATTCTAGTAGTAGTAGTGTACTCTAGTTTTTCCATACTCTTAGATTTCTATTACTATCTGATGTTGCTTGCATTTTGGTTTTTCTACTATCTTGTTGTTGTTATTGCTTCCCTGACTTTCACACTGCTGCATTTCTTTCTATATACTGTTGTGATTATGTATGTTTGTCTTGAGTTGAAGGTCTATCAGAAATAATCTCTCTACCTGCATAAGGTAGGGGTAAGGTTGTGTACTAACTACTCTTCTCACACCCCACTTGTGGGAGTACATTTGTTTGTTGTTGTTGTATATAAGGATATTATGCATTTAATTATATAATATTTATATACCGTCTTAGGCATAGAGAATGATTACATATTAAACTGTACATTTGACTAGAATCTATATAAACCCCTCTTGTACCGTGTTAATCAATCAAACTAATCAGAAGTTTTCTTTTCTTACTTCAAAATGGCATCAATGCAGGCAGATGTCCTTGGTTCAGGTTTCACCGCTATCTACTGGGAAAAGATTATCTCTAGGTGTTTGGTCAAAGAAAGGAATTAGGCCTGCACATACAACAACAAGAAGAACAACATACTCAGTAAAATCCCACTAGTGGGGAATTAGGCCTGCACATGAGGAAACATATTATAACATGAAAAAACAAATAAAATGCCCGTCTTTAATAGTTCATGATTACTGATTAGGTGGTCGCACACTTCAACACTTTTCTAGCTCTGTCACTTTTTCAAGTGTTAACTACAATTGCAAATGTGGTCCTTTATTGAGTTAATGGGCCACAATTTTATGGAAAAGGAAATATACGTGGTTTGAATGAGCAGCAATAAAAGGTCTTTTCAGTGTTCCTTGTTAAGATATGCTGTGCAGAAAGTGAAACCTGCCAAATATGACTAAATTCAGTGAGGGTTTCTCATATTTCATCCCAAAGCCAAATCTGATCCCTACTTAAGGAGAATAGATTTACTGGGTTACAAGGAGGTGATAGACCAACAGCTACCAAGATTAATAGATTTTATTTTCATTGGAATAGGATGAGCAGTTTAAGAAGATCAAGCAATACACCTTGCCTAATCCAACATCATATCAGATATCACAAACCTATACCTTTTTTTAAGTAATTGTAGTTTTATTGATCCAAGCATCCAGGGACACAACAATACAAAACTATACTTTTGGATGTGATAAATGGGGAATAAGTATTTGCATTTTAATTTTGAGAATTAATGGAAACGGATCTTGCTAGTAACTGGTGGTCTTCCAATAGAGTTAGAGGCGGGACCAATTATATATTAGCTAAAGGGCTGTTAAGGGAGATCTTAAAAAGCAGAGCTGGACGTTCATAGACAGGAAGAAACCAAGAAGACAGATTTTGAACATACTGGGAGATTGGAAAACTAAAAGCTATAGCTTGATAGATGAGGAACTAAGGCAGGAAAAGCTCCCTACTAGAGGAGTTGCAAAAACTGGCAGAGGAGGAGGAATATATTTGCGACAGAGATAAAGTGTTTTGTGGTATAAGTGTGGGGGGAAAACAGAATTCTTTTTTCAAAATATTGCAAATGCAAACAGAAGGGTCCAACAACAGAATTATAAACAGTGGAGGTATTGGCAGGAGTCAAGGGAGTGGAAGAACCAGATATTCTTTTTTTGATTTGCACCGGGTGTCCGAGTCTCTCTAAGAGCCCCGACTAATCTCTGGGGTGCACAGACCCTCGGCAAGGAATTTCCCGCAAGTGCACCACGGTTAATTCAGGTTTTACCCAGTCCGATAGCTCTCAGAAATTGTTTGCACCCAGTGGGTTTCGAACTTGAGACCTTGAAAGGGAGCAAACCCCAAGGCTCAAGTCAATTGCCACCAGGCCAACCCCTGAGGGTTAGATATTATTGGGGGGAGGGGAATTTAAGCTTCTAATAACATCTATGTGTTCGAAGAAAATTTATTGTGATAACCTGGATTTCTAACACAAATGACCTATTCAAATCATGGATTAAGGCTAGATTATGAGGAATGGGGATCTTCCAAAGATAACATATAAGAATGACTGACCACAACGACCATTGAAGAAGAGGAAGTAGAAGCTATCATCAAAGGGTGTGGAGGAAACAAACGTCTAGTGCCCAACGGCTTTTCGTTCAGGTTCCACAGTGGTTATACAAATGGCATTGGAAGCTAAAATTTTCTTATCAAAGAGGAGTGTTTAGAAAGAGTTTTAATACTTCATAGCTCTAATTTCCATGAAGAAAGGTGTGTTTGGGGTGAAAGGATTAGAACCTAACAACCTAGTGTGAGCGTGTGTAAGATTATCTCCAAACATACTGGTAGAAAGGATGAAAGTTTCAGGGTTAAATTATTCTATATTTTCAATTGACCATTGTTAAGGGAAGGAAAATTACTAATGCAGCTTTGATTGCTAATGGATACCTGAAGTTGAGACAAACAGTTGCTAGGATTGTTCGTAATTGTGTAAAAACTGAACCAAAAGTTTCATTTATCCAGTTTTGGTAATATAATAACTTTAATTCGGTTTCGATATTATATGGTAGCGAACGTCGGACTGCTAAGACCGGCAATGTTATATGGTAGTAAATGTTTTATGTTGGGCTGCTAAAGTCCAACATATCCACAAGATGAGTATTGTAGAGATGCGGATGCTAAGATGAATGTGTTGTCATACAAGATTAGATAAAAGATTAAAAATGATTACATTCACCAAAAGATGCAAGTAGCACGTATTGAGGATAAAATGAGAGAACAACGCTTGAGATGGTTTGGTCATGTCCAGCACTGACCTACATATGCATTGGTCCGTAGGTGTAAAGCTAAAATGAGTGAAAGTGTTAAACAAGGATAGGGTAGACATAAAATCCCATGGAAACGAAAGTGGCTCGAAAGACGTGTAAATCTTTGGAGTCAATGTAGACTTAGCTAAAGGTAGGACACAATAAAAGAAAAAGATCCATATTGGTGATATCTACTAGTAGGGAATAGGTTTTAGACTTGTTAGAGAACTTCTAAACAACAACAACTACCCAGTATAGTCCCACAAAGCTATATTAGAGAACTTCTAATATAGCTTATTTTTCACTTTTATTTCATTTGGTATGATGACGATATTAGTTGAGCTTAAATGAAGAAGTGAGGATTCATAAAACTGACCTCAACTTGTTTGGGACTGAGCATAATTGTTGTTGTTGGTGGTGGTGGTGGTTTGTGTTCGATATTCTATAAAAAGAATTAACAAACCAATTGAAAGCTGAATTTACTTCTATATCTAAGTAAATTATTTTCGAGGCCCAATTTCAGAAGGCCTAGTTAAGTCGAAACAAAAATGAAATAGCCGAACCGTAACGAGAAAATCCAAACCTAACCATATTTATTTCAGTTCAGTTTCACCAAAAACTGAGAACTGAAACGAAATTTGAGAAAAAGCAAACTGAAGATGAACACTCCTGCCAGCACCCCTCCTCTCTCTAACAACCAGCGCTCTTGTTTCTCTGCTTCAGGCGCAATGTCTCTCTTCTTCCTGCGTCCCACTGCTCTTTTTTCCAGTTGAACTTTCCGTATATAGAAAAGAAAAGAATAGAAAGAGATGGAATAGAAGAGCATCTGTTATGTCAATGACACCAAACGGATATTAAATGAATGGAATTGGGTATGGTCCAATGGATGGAATATAATGAATCATATTTGTCACTGCGTGCATCTCTCTGACCATTATCCCAATAGCAGTTTTCCTACAAGATTTCAGTGGCAGTTTTCTATGTTCATAATAAGCAAACTTAAGTTTGTTTCACCACTTTGAGTTTGAACTGGCATGTTGAATGTTAAGGTAGTATATGCCTAGAGTCACACATGTCATGATTCACCGTACATGAATAAGAAAAATACTATAGAATACCATATAGATACCTTAAGACATTACTTACTTAACTATTGAATACTTACTTACCTTATTTGACAAGCTCAGAAATATCACATCCAACAGAATGTGCAAATAGCACACAGAGGATAAAAAGAGAGAAAGACGCGTGAAGTCTTTCAATCATCTCCTATGTAGAGCTCCGAATGCATTGATCCGCAAGTGTGAAAGCATGAACCTATTAAAAGGAATGATATAGATCAAAAATCACATGAAAAAACTCTGAAAAATCCTACATTTTCTTGGAATCTATACAAAAGTAGGGCAAATAAGACATAATAGAAGCAAAAGATCTACATAGGTGACACCTACTTGATATAATAGAAGCAAGAGATCTACATAGGTGACAGCTACTTGTCAAGTACAGTGAGGAGTCTTCTTAATCCAGTTAGAGATATCTGTGTCAATACAAAATATAGAGAATATCTAGTGGTAGAAAACCCTTCATTCAATATTGGAATAAACCGGGCCAAATAGAGCGAAATGAACAGTGATATTCATATGCTGACCCCAATTAGTTTGGGTGGCAGGCATAAATCTAGTTTTTACCTACCATATTGTTATTGTACGTAACCTAAGATTCTTATATAAAGAGTCCCTCTTTTACATTCTTAACCAATCAAGCCAATAAGAAGTTTACTCTTTTGTTTTCGAAAACACAAACATAAAAAACAAAGTCCACTAGTATATACGAAAATCTGACAGAAATATTTCTCATACTTTAATGGTATTTTACTCAATAAAATATCGATTTGTCTTTATTCATCACTACACAAGAATGCAAACTAGTGGAGGAAAGAGAATTAAACAAAAAGTGTAGTATCACGCCATTTAAACATAGATGAAACAACACGTCGAAGAAGGCAAAACAAGTTAAAATATCTTGGTTGATGCCATCAACATGTCTTAATCCCAAATGATCTCAAGCCTACTTTTGGGAAGTGCATGATCGCAGCAAAGGAATGACCATAATGAAGGATGAAACATTTTTACTCTTTATTTTAAGGAATATCTCTATCATTTGCCCTAGTACTTAACATATTAATACCCTTCCAAAAAAGAATGCTTAGCATGTGTTGCCTATATCCATAACTTCACCAACGTGAGCTTCTGTATAGGTGTCTTCTCAGTTCCGGATAAAGGAGAAAGATTCTACATCTCAGCTTCAGCATAAAATTATCAAATTATGATGAATTCTTAAGTAATGTGTGAGACTTAGGGAGCATCTAGTTCTAGAAAAGATAAATTATTGAGTATTGGAATGAAACTACCCAAATAAAGCAGAATGAATACAGAGGAGTGTACAGCTGATCCCAACTAGTTTAGGATTAGAGCATACAGTCTTGGTATATATTGTCTATACCCATATAAAGCAACAGAATGGAAGCCTTTATCTCCATTATCAAAAAGCAAGTTCAGAACGGGGCTTGTTTAGAAGAAGTGAGGATGACAGAGAGGCTGATCCTCTAGCTAACAGTGCATTCTGAGTACTGTTCTGAACATGCTCACCAAGAACAGCATAAATAAACGGGAAAAATGAAAGAAAAATTTGGGAACTTCACTTGTAGAACCAAAAAAAAGGAACCAAAGTGAATTGCCATGAGAATAAATGTTGTTGTTACCAACCCAAAGAGGACTGAATCAAACCCATAAGCTCTCCATCAAACAAGCTGCAGCACAAAAGGCATGGATGAAGTTCAAGCAACTCACAACCTAATGCACTAAACAATAAACCCACACATCTGAATGAGATTATCAGCTGAAAACTAATCATAACTAAGCGCTAATGAGGCATGGTAAGAGCACCTACACCATTGCATGCTCTCTTATTGAAAGCCATTGGATTTCTCTTCAGGGCATGCTGCAACTTTGACTTGAATTTGATCTAAGCCAAGCTTAAATACACATGCAAAAAAATAAACAAACACAAATCATCCTGCATAACTATGACTCTAAAATTGGTCGAAAGGAAGATAGGTGGCATACACAAACCAGCTTTCTGTAACTGAAATCTTTTAAAGGTTCTCTTTTTTACTGTCAATGACACACATATTTCGCCTTGAAGTCTGCATCTTAATGTAAACAGTGAGAGAATATTGTTGGAAGTTACTAATACAGTTGCTATACGGCAATCTGAAGCTTCCTCAGTTATGAGGCCATAGTGCTACTAAGAAGCAGCTTGGTCCATCCTTCTAGTTACTCTCTCTCCTCTCGCTATTTTTTTTCTATCTTTCTGGCTCCTTCAATCTTGCTCATATTCATCCTCTTCTCTTGCCAACATTACAAATTCCAGTAACTTCTTCTGTGCAGTTTCATTTTCCTTATAGTTTCTTTTCAGTTTTAGAAGAGAAACACGCAGGAAAGCTACTGAATCATGTAATAACTGCTGGATATAAAGATGAATAAGGACAAGAAAAACTAAGAAACATCCTAAAACAGAATGTTATTAGCTAGCAATGTTTACCACTGTGGTATCATCATGGATAGATGGGGGGCAAAAGACACCATAAAGGAAAGCACGACAACTAATGATCAAAGAAAAAACACATGAAGAGAAGCTTATTTACTTTTGTCTCTGTAATGGATAGAAAAGTTACCAACTTCAGTGCAGTCCACATACACAAGTCGAGGTAGAGGGGCACGATGTGATTCAATTGAAAAATACATAAAAAGTGAAGTGCAACCACCCTTGTCTTCTTGTTTATCTCATGTGCATAGATGGCTTCCGCAAAATAAACTTATTAGTTATTTGTATAAGTTATAAGAAGATTCTCTCCATATTATGCCCAGCAGTCAATGATCCTCTTCCCATGAAAGAAGAGAAAGTTATTCCAATTAAATTTTTTGATCTCCCTATTCAGTAATATTCTTAATGATAAACAACAATGACGCAAAACTACTTTATTCCAATGCTACTTTACATTTAAAAAGTAACTTCCCTTTCCTTAATTTGGACTTGTTCGGCTGGAAGTTGGCCATCTTAAGCAGACACCGAACCGATATCCCCTTCTAGAAAACTTTGATGCTATATATTTGCTCATTTTAGCACCTAAAGTACACTTTCCACATACAGAAATTTGCATCTGTAGCTATAAAATCAAGTGGAGTAACATAGCAAGACATAAATGCACACACACAATGAAGCAACAATCGCAATATCATTGCAGTTAAATTACTGCACAAGACATAGTAAATAACTAGTTATATTATAATAAATGGAGGGTGGGAACTGGGGAAAAGCTTAATCGGAAATTACATACTATTAATAGCAAAATCAACTGATGTAAAAAAGAGAAAACAATCAGAGCAATTATTAATGTTTATACAAACTGAGAGGAGAGAATTACCTTCCGTGGCATGATCGGAGAAATTGAAGAGAGTGAAAGAGAGAAAGAGAGGGAAAGAAATTATACCGTCAGAGAAAGGGATGCTCTTCCCATTTATTTTTAGTGATTAAGTTTTTACTTTTACCCCCACATTAGTTCTTGCGCTGTCCTTACGCCTTCTCCAACCTTACCCCATTTTTTATCCCCAAAATGGGATTTTACTCCAATCATTTCCCTATTTTTCCCCCAAACTTTTTTATATTCTTCTCTCTCTTCTATATTATATTATTATCTTTCATTTCAATTTCATTTTTTAATTTCCATTAAACAAATTTCATCTTTTATTTTATTAATTTGTAATTTCCATAATTAAAAAAATTCCATAAAATTTTAAATAATATAAT
>MU746725.1:152353-178036 GCA_026770625.1 Nicotiana glauca
AACTTTCACATCAGAAAAAAATTACTTTGGTCTCACAATAAATAGTATTTGTATTTGTGATAAACAATGGAAGTCAACACTAGTAGAATGGTTACTTTGAATGGCACAAATTATGCTATTTGGAAGGGCAAAATGAAAGATTTGTTCTATATAAAGAATTTTCATCTACCTGTCTTCACCACTATAAAGCCTGATAATAAATCAGATGAAGAGTGGAGTTTGTTACACAGGCAGGTTTGCGGCTTTATTAGACAGTGGGTTGACGATAATGTTTTGAACCATATTTCTGGGGAGACACATGCTCGGACCCTATGGGAGCACCTTGAAAGTTTGTATGCTCGAAAAACTGGAAACAACAAGATGTTTCTGATAAAGCAGATGTTGGGTTTAAAATACCACGATGGTTCCGCGATGACAGATCATCTGAATAATTTTCAGGGGATCATGAACCAGTTATCTGCTATGGGCATTAAATTTGATGAAGAAATTCAAGGCTTGTTTCTACTTGGTTCCCTACCAGATTCTTGGGAAATTCTTAGAACTTCATTATCAAATTCTGCTCCGAATGGTGTGATCTCTATGGATCTTGCCAAGAGCAGCCTCTTAAATGAAGAGATGAGAAGAAAATCTCAAGGTTCCTCCTCATCAGATGTCTTGGTGACTGACTCTAGGGGGAGAAGCAAGAATCGGGGTTCTCAAAATAGAGAACATAATAGAAGCAAATCCAGAAGCAGACTTAAAGATATTGAGTGCTATCATTGCGGGAAGAAAGGGCACACAAAGAAGTTCTGCCGGATTTTGAAAAAGGAGAATAGAGACAAGGAGGAACAAAAAGAAGATGGCAATCGTGTGGCCACCGTCACTACAGAAGATCTTGTTACTGTCCTTGATGCAGATCTGATAAATATTGCTTGTGATGAGTCAAGCTGGGTTGTGGACAGTGGTGCCGCATCTCATGTGACATCAAGGAAGGAATTTTTCTCATCCTATACTCAGGGTGACTTTGGAACTTTGAGTATGGGTAATGAGACGGTATCTAGGGTGGCTGGTGTTGGAACGATTTGTTTGGAAACTAGTATTGGAACTAAACTAGTTTTAAACAATGTAAAGCATGCACCTGATGTTCGTTTGCACTTGATCTCTGTTGGTGTTTTGGATGATGAGGGATATGTCAGTACCAATGGTGCTGGAAAGTGGAAGCTCACTAAGGGTTCCATGATTGTGGCTCGTGGGGAAAAACGTCGTGGTCTATACTGGACTACGGCCTCTACTTGTGTTGATATGGTGAATGCCGTTGAAAGCAATAACTCTTCAACGTTATGGCATAAGAGGCTTAGCCATATTAGCGAGAAAGGACTAAATGTTTTGGCCAAGAAGAAATTATTGTCAAATTTTGAAAGTGCAAAATTAGAAAAATGTGAGCACTGCTTGGCTGGAAAACAAAAAAGAGTTTCTTTCCAGTCTCATCCTCCTTCAAGAAAGACAGAGTTGCTTGAGTTGGTGCATTCAGATTTATGTGGTCCAATGAAGACAAGGACTTTGGGTGGTGCACTTTATTTTGCTACATTTATTGATGATTGCTCAAGGAAACTTTGGGTCTACATCTTGAAGACTAAAGATCAAGTGTTGGGTGTCTTTAAGCAGTTTCAGGCATCAGTTGAAAGAGAAACTGGAAAGAAGCTGAAGTGTATTCGTACTGATAACGGTGGTGAATATTGTGGACCGTTTGATGAATACTGCAAGCAACAGGGTATCAGACACCAGAAGACTCCTCCAAAGACTCCTCAGCTTAATGGTTTAGCAGAAAGGATGAACAGGACCTTGATGGAAAGAGTCAGATGTTTGCTTTCTGAAGCAAAGTTGCCGAATTCCTTTTGGGGTGAGGCTTTGTTGACCGCTACACATGTTATTAATCTATCTCCTGCGGTTGCTTTGCAAAGTGATGTTCCAAATAGAGTTTGGTATGGAAAAGATGTTTCCTATGAACACTTGAAAGTGTTTGGTTGCAAAGCTTTTGTACATGTGCCTAAAGATGAGAGGTCAAAATTAACTGCCAAGACAAGGCAGTGCATCTTCATTGGTTATGGCCTTGATGAGTTTGGTTACAGGCTATATGATCCAATTGAGAAGAAGGTCGTGAGAAGCCGTGATGTTATCTTCGTGGAGGATCAAACCATTGAAGATATTAATAAAGTGGAGAAACTAAAACCTTCAAGTTCTGAAGGTTTAGTTAATCTTGATCAAGTTCCTCATACAAATGCAGATGACGTTGGTGGGCTCAATGATGATGGTGATGCTCAGAACCATATTCCAGATCAGCATATTGATGGTGATGATGATAACAACGCTAATGTTGATGAGCCAGATGCTCCTACTCACGAAGCTGTGGAAGAGCTAGATATTCCACTCAGGAGGTCTTCTAGACCCCATACTCCTTCCTCCCGTTATTCACCCGCTGAGTATGTATTACTCACTGATGGGGGAGAACCTGAATATTATGCGGAGGCCATAGAAGATGAGCACAAGGATCGATGGATTGAAGCCATGCAAGATGAGATAAAATCTCTGCATGAGAACCATACTTATGAGTTGGTGAAATTGCCTAAAGGCATGAGAGCTTTGAAGAACAAGTGGGTGTTCAAAGTTAAAGCTGAAGAACATAGTTTGAAGCCCAGATACAAAGCTAGATTGGTTGTCAAGGGATTTAGTCAAAGGAAAGGTATTGACTTTGACGAAATATTTTCTCCTGTCGTGAAAATGTTCTCAATTCGGATAGTTCTTGGTTTGATTGCTAGTCTTGATTTGGAGATTGAGCAGATGGATGTGAAGACTGCCTTTCTTCACGGTGACTTAGAAGAGGAGATCTATATGGAACAACCTGAGGGCTTCAAGGTAAAAGGTAAAGAAAATCTTGTATGCAAACTTAAGAAGAGTCTATACGGATTGAAGCAAGCTCCCAGACAGTGGTATAAGAAGTTTGAGTCTGTTATGGGGGAGCAAGGCTACAAAAAGACTTCTTCAGATCACTGTGTGTTTGTACAAAGATTTTCTGATGATGACTTTATCATCCTCTTGCTATATGTGGATGATATGTTGATTGTGGGCAGAAATTCTTCCAAGATTGACGAGTTGAAGAAACAGTTGAATAAGTCTTTTGCAATGAAAGACTTGGGTCATGCTAAGCAGATTTTGGGCATGAGAATTACTCGTTCGAGAAACGAAAGGAAGCTTTACTTGTCACAAGAGAAGTACATAGAACGTGTACTGGAGCGCTTCAATATGAAAAGTGCGAAGTTGGTTCGCACACCCCTTCCTGGTCATCTGAAGTTGAGTAAGAAGATGTGTCCTTCAACAACGGAGGAAAAAGAGAGAATGGCCAAGATTCCTTATTCCTCTGCCGTCGGAAGTTTGATGTATGCAATGGTATGCACTCGACCAGATATTGCTCATGCAGTCGGTGTTGTTAGCAGATTTCTCGAAAATCCAGGAAAAGAGCATTGGGAAGCTGTAAAGTGGATACTCAGGTATCTAAGAGGAAGCTCACATGAATGCTTATGTTTTGGAGGATCAAATCCAATTTTGAAGGGCTATACAGATTCGGATATGGCAGGTGACCTTGATAATAGAAAATCCACTACTGGATATTTGTTTACTTTTTCAGGGGGAGCTATATCATGGCAGTCGAAGTTGCAGAAGTGTGTCGCACTATCTACAACTGAAGCAGAGTATATTGCGGCTACTGAAGCTGGCAAAGAGATGATATGGCTCAAGAGATTTCTTCAAGAACTTGGATTGCGACAGATGGAGTATGGTGTCTATTGCGACAGTCAGAGCGCAATAGACCTAAGCAAAAACTCCATGTACCATGCAAGAACAAAGCATATAGATGTGAGATATCATTGGATTCGTGAGCAGGTGGAGAACGAATCTTTACAGGTCAAAAAGATTCACACGAGTGAAAATCCTGCTGATATGCTAACCAAAGTGGTACCAAGAGATAAGTTCGAGCTATGCAAAGAACTTGTCGGCATGCACTCGGACTAGAAGACATTGCTACCTTCTCTAGATGAATGAGACTGGAGTGGGAGATTGATATGGTATCCATCTCATTCAAATTGTTTGGTAGCCAACATTGTTGACTTGGTTTGGTAGCCAAATATTGGTAGCCAATTTTATTGACTTGGTTTGGTTGGTAGCCAACCTTGTTGAAATTGTAAAATGGGTGTAGAAATTGTCAAATATTGTAGGTGAGGTTTTGGCTATAAAATGAGAGCTTCAACTCTCATTTATACACACCAACAAAGAGAGAAAAGAGAGAGCAAGTCCGTAAACTATAAGAAAATAGTTTGTGAAGAATAATAGAGTGTGAGAGGTATTGTAGTGAGGTGAAAAAGGCAAAAGAGTGTTTACTTCTTTTGAGGGTGTAGTGGTCTTAGGAGTATTTTTACTCGTTACTACACAGTGTAAAATTCTTCGCTATAGTGATATCAGTTGCTCTTCTTGGCCGTGGTTTTTTCCCTTATTCAGAAGGGTTTCCACGTAAAAATCTTGGTGTCATTATTGCTGCATTTCTATTCTTGCTGATTTAACCATAACTTAGTGTTCTGCGTTTATTACTAAAACCGTGAATACTATTTATTTCGGGGTTTATTCCCAAGACTGGGTTTCATGGAAATAGGCCAAAATGTAATTATTTTGGGAGAATATTATAGGAAATTTTTCATAAAGCACCATATTTTTGGTTTAATTAGCCATTTATAGATACTCTTTGCTATATTACGTGTTATAGATACATTTTGTATTTTTATACAATGTATTTTATATATTTAAGTTGTTGTATTCATTAATTCAACCAAAAATATAGGCGTAAAATTTGAAATTCCAGCTAAGTTTGACATGTATTTAGCTGTATTCAAGCGACACTAACACTAAATACAATAACGTATCTGCGCTAAAAACGAAAGTAAATAAAATCACATGATATTCTCCTAATTTAACTCAACGAACTAAAATGATCCCTCATTAATCTGTATTTGAAAGTTAAATAATAAAGATTATAGCTGAATAAATAGAAATACATATGAATAATACAGTTGAATACAACAAAATACACCTTAATTCATCTTGAATAAAATACTTGAATACAACAAAAATACAATTGAATACAACTGAATAAACTCTTGAATGCAATAAAATACAACTAACTTCTGCTGAATAAAATAGTTAAATATAACTAACTACAACTGAATACAGTTGTATAAAACACTTGAATACAACTAACTACTGCTGAATAAAATAGTTAAATATAATTGATTAAACCTGAATACAAGTGAATACAGCTAAAGAATACGTTCGAATACAACTGAATACAAATATGCGATTTGGCTATCTAGAGAGAGAAACAGCCCTATGGCTTTGCCAGCTAGCAGCCAGCCATTAATTCCGGTTGGTCAGCCATGAGGCAAATTCCTTGTTTATTTCCCTTTTCACATTACACTTACAAGTAAAAACTCAATCCTCAAGCTTGAACCCAACGAGAAAGTTGCTGCCAATTCCAGTAAAGAAGTGGAACAAAGCCAACGGAAGCTATGGTGAGAAGAATAAATCAATAGCTACTCCAATTACAAATGGGGTTTTGGTTACGTTCTTTCTTGACTCCAGCAGTGAATGGGGTCTCCGCTCAAAACCTCCACAAATACGGTTAGTAATTCCAATCTGTATTTCTTATAGAATATGTACATAGATAACGTTGGTGATGCGGAGCAGAAAATTGAGAATTTGGGTGGGAGAAGAGTTAAGAAACTAGGGTTTGTGGGAGAAGAGAGTCTGGTTGTATGCAAACAGAGAGAGAATGTATTGGGGTTTGCAAATACGCGGTAATTATGTGAGAGAAAATACAAAAAGGGAGAGAGAGAAATAATATTTAGCATATATGGTACCTTAATTGTAGGATGTAACTATATTAAGATTTTTTGATATAACGGATAAAAGTTATTTATAAGATATAATATTTTAAAATGGTATTTATTTAAAATAAATAGGATACTAAGATTTTCTATAGGGTGTAAAAATTCCAATATTATATCCCTTGTCTCTTGGCCCAATAACCCATCAGAAAATGGCCCACGTTTGAAGTCCTTATCCAGTGTAGCCCAGGTTGTACATAACATAAAAATTACTTTATGGGTGAAAAATAAGGAGAGAGCTACAATAGGGGTAGGTAGGAATAAATGAGGTTGTTATAAGGAATATTTACCACATGTAACAAAGGCTGATACCTTATTTATTTTAAATAAATACCTTTTAAAAAAAATTATATTCCTTATATTTTGATTTTTATAGCCAAATATCTATTTATGGTCACCTTCTACCTTTAAGCCATAAAATATGCTTTGTATTATTTCTCTCTCTTATTCTTTCAGATTTTTCTCCACCATCTCTCTCAACGCCAGTCTTTCTCCATGAATAACAGTTTCCTCTTCGTAATGATCATCGTCATCATCGCGCAAAAATTAGAAGCAACGCTGAAATCTCTGAATAGACTTTGTTCAAATTTCAAGACAACTACACGAATTATTGCTACTACGAAACTAACAGATTATTGCTTGAAATCTCTAAAACAGCTTTATTGTCGGAATCTCATCAACAATGGATTATCTGCAGTAACTTGCTCTGACGACTGTGTTGGAGATGGCGGAGAGAGAAAAAAAGCGACACCGCAGAGGTGGTGGGAGTAAGCTTGGTAAATTGATGAAAAATCTTCTTTTATTCTGGAAGTTCGAAATATGCTATCGACGAGACGATATTAGATTATTCTTGAAGAAAGACGACGGGGTTTGGGGTTGAGCAACTTTTATAGCCCGTTACCTTTTTTTAATTGTATTTCATTGTATCTCGTTGTATTCTATATATTTCATTATTATTTTTTTATCTTTTTTCATTGTATTTCAATGTATCCCGCTGTATTATATATATTTCATTATATTCACCATCTCGTTATATTCCATGAATGTATTCATATTCTTTTTTCAATTAATATAATTTATGTATTCAGATGTATTATATAATTTCTCTGAAGATTGCTATATTTTTTGGGTGATTTTTGGTTGAGATTCTTTTTTATAACTGAAAATACAATTTTGTGTGTTATAATTGAGTTTGTTGAGTTATATTAGGAGTCTATTAAGTTAATTGATTCACTTTCCGTTTAAAAGCAGTGTAATCATATGTTTCACGTCATGAATATAATCGAATACAATAATCTGTCTAGCTGTAATCCCATGTTTCACTCCATGAATACAGTCGAATACACTCGAATACAAAAATCTGTCTAGCTATAATCCCATGTTTCACACCTAGAAATGCTACTGTATTCATGAATACATCGAATACACTCTAAAAAATCTAAAAATATAGCTATAGGAAGTAATATAATAAATGGTAGCTACAACTACTAATAACCACTAAAACATAATGGTTTCTGAAAGTTTCTCTTGTTATAATTAGAGGGAATGAAAAAAGAAAAGATCTTATTGATATTTGGCTCACATTTGCAAAGTTGTAACTTGGCTAAAATAATGCAAGGTCAACTTATGGAGCACATTATTGTGTAATTTTATCATTATTTTTCATGGTTAATGGTGGTTTTTTCCTTTTTATTATTTTCTTCTTGAAAATAATTGATGGATTCGAATGCATTTGAAAAATGACAAAATTGCTTCTAAGAAAGAATGATAGAGAAATAAAATAGTCTAAAGTGCTTGAAATAGGACGAGTTGCACAAAAAGTTTTCTGGCGAATGAAAAATAGAGTAACTGGTAAGGAAGTACCAAAGTAGCATAAATTTGAACAAGAAGAAAGCGTGTAATATCGCAGGGGCTGAGAGTTAGGCCAATTTTTGCTGAAAGTGGGACCCAAATCTACTTGGCAGAATATGAATGGAATCTCACACAAGTTTTGTCTTCCACGTAATTGTTAAATCTCATACAAAATAAAATTTCTCCTCTTAAGGATAAGGTGTGCATCCAATTTTTCTTTTTCTTTTTCTTTTTCTTTTTTTGAGGATAAAGGGTACTTATATTAATAATACGCAAAATTCATAATTTATCCATCGACCTTGTACTCAAATCCCTTTTACACACATGTTAAATACGGGAATACTATTACACACCAAAACTTTTAAAAGTGTGTCAATTACACACTTTTTTTGCCATGTGTCACATGCGTGTATTACACATAAAAGAGGCGTGTGAAAACTACAAAATTCATTTGAAATTAACTTTTTCCCCTTTTTTAAAACTATTTTTTTTTCAAATTAAAGAAAAAAATAACCCATGTCTTCTTCCCCAACCCACACCCCAGCGTTCCTCCCCCTCCCCCCTTCCCCCCGGTCTTCTTCCCCAACTTCCATCCTAGTTTAGTTTACTCCCCTCATGTTTCGTCTTTCCAACCAAATTCCCGTGAAGAAAAAGAAAAAGAAGAAGAAAAGATGGGCTATTGGGTCTTGTAAAAATCACCATTATTGACATTTTGAAAAAGCTTGACAATTTAATTGGGTCTTGTTGATTTTGGCGTTCCGTGACCTAGAAAATTAGTTTGAATTCGTAATTATTGTTAAATAAAAATTTACTTAGGTGATTAATTTTGATAAAATTCAAAAAACTCCATTAACAAGTTTGAAGCTTTGGGTTTGAGCTTGAATTTGAAATTTGTATAAGGATTTGTGATGGATGTTGTTAAAACTTATTAAAAATCAGGCAAAGAGATGAATCTATAGTTAGGGAAGAAGGTGATTGTAGTGGAAGGGTTGGTGGTACTATGGTGGTGGTGGAGAATATGATGGGGTTGGGGAGATGAGGAGGGGTGGATTTTTTTCTTTTTTATATTTTTTTCTTTGGGAAAACGAGGAGAGGGGGTGGAGTGGGGGGAGGGAAGGGTAATTGACACGCCTTTAAATGTTTTGGTATGTAATATGATTTCCGTCTTTAATAGGCGTGTAAGCGGGATTAGGGGACAAGATCGATAGGTAAAGTATGTATTTTGCCTTAATAATAACTAGGGTACGTGACCCACTGAATTGTCGTCACTACACATGCCTCGATGGGCTATAGTTATGCCTTCTAAGGCATTATCATTAGTTGATGCAGCCATATTACAACACATAGAAGTTGAACATTTTCTTACATAGACATACTCATCCTGATCTTTATGATAGGCATCTATTACAATTCAGACGGTAAAACAAAGGTACATAACATTATAGCTAGTTTGCATAAGAGTTGCTTTTGCCAAAAGATGTGCTACCATATTCCCTTCGCAAAAGTTATGCTTTAATTCTCCCCTAATAGCAGTGCCTTCTCTGTTAACCACCTGCATTCATAGATCAAATAATTGTAAGTTGGATAACCATCGTGAAGAAATCATATGACCTCCGTGGCATCCGTTTCTACTTCAACTAAGAAGATTTTTACCCTGATAATTAGTTGAAGTACATGCCATAATGCTTGTAATTCCATTTGGATTGGCTTTGTTGCATGGACTTTTTTGAAATAGCCTATTCTCCATTGGCCTTTGTTATTACGTATGGTTCCGCTCATTCCCCCTTCTAGATAATTGCTCCTAAAGGTACCGTCAATGTTAATCTTATACCGATGTGCATCCAATTTTCCAGTTTGTTTTGCGTTGTTCCGTTTTGATTTTTCGTTTTAAGGTTTTGAAAAGATGTCCTTTAATATGAAATAAAATAAATTTAGTTAGATTAAGTTTGTTTCTTTCCGGTTTAGTTTTTTTAGTGTGATTTTTCGATTATTTAGTTGTATCGTACAAGGTAGTAGGATTCCAAATTAATCTAATAGTTATATATATGAATGACAAAAAAAAAAAAGAATAATTATGACGTTGAATGAAAAGTTGTAATATCAAACTCTTTAATATGTTTTCTAAATTCAATTCACATGGTTAAAATAATCGAAATTATTGATAAGATAGTAAAGCATATATGATTGAGATAAACAAACACTACTAGTCTCTTATAGCTAAGAAGCTAATAAGTTTGTACGTCTAATATCATAATTAAAGTAGCAGGCATTATTTAATACTATTTATTTCCTTTACTAACCATATACCAATAATCAAATATTTGTTTATGAAAATAATATGTAGATATACTATATATTATGTAATTTAATTTTTCAGTTTTTGTTTTTTAATTTTTAAAATACAAATTAACCAAATGAAGAAACGGTATAAGCATGCCTAACTGTGACATATAGTGATGGGTATTCGAGTAATTCATATTGGATATGAAAATTTTGGTTTAAATTTTTTAATTTTTTGGTTGAAGAAATTACAATCCAACTACAATCAAAATAAGCTCGAATTGATTGAATTTTTTAAGTTCGATTTCAAATTTTGGGTTCGAGCATATAAGTTGAGCTTCATCTTCGTCTTACGGTAAATGGACATTCAAATAAAGTATTCATATCAAATTTTCATATTAGTTTTCCATTCCCACCACAATTATCCAAATAAAACTGTAACGACTCGACCCGTCGTCTCATGTATCTCCGCATGTTTTCCCTGTTTTATGCTTCTATATATTTCATTATATGTGTTTGGTGAATTTGAATTAATTCGGATAGAGTTTGGTTGGAAATGAGACAATTAGTCTCCTTAAGAGAAGGTATAGGGCTCGGAATGGATTTCGGATGATTCGACTAGTTTCGGGTGATGATTTGTGACTTAGGAGTGCGATCGGAATTGAATTTAGAGGTCCGATGTAGAATTAGGCTTGAATTGGCGAAGTTTGAATTTTGGCGAATTCCGGTTGATAGGTGAGATTTTGATCCGAGGGTCGGAATGGAATTCCGAGAGTTGCTGTAGCTTTGTTAGGTGATTTTGGATATGTGTGCAAATTTTCAGGTCATTCGGATGTCGTTTGGTTGGGTTTTTGATCGAAAGTGCATTTTGGAAGATCTTGAAGAACTTAGGCTTTGATTCTGAGAAATTTAATAATTTTGATGTTAACGATAGTGTTTTGATGATTGGGACAAGTTTGAATAACGTTACAAGATGTATTGGTATTTTTGGTTGAGGTCCCGGGGGCCTCGGGGTGATTTCGGATGGCTAGCGGGATGAAATTTAGAGTTAAGGATTTGCTGAAGGATTTGATATCTGGTATTTCCGCTTCTGCGGAAATGGACCGCAGAAACGGGTAAAGGATCATAAAAGCGATCTGGGGGTTGAGTTGTGAAGTTCCGCAGAAGCGGAACTTGTTTCGCTTAAGCGAGTCCGCAGAAGCGGGAAAATAGTCGCAGAAGCGAAAGAGCGATGGCTTGGGAGGTTCCGCAGAAGCGGAATATTTTCCGCATATGCGAGTCCGCATAAGCGGACTATTAACCGCAGAAGCGGTTTTGGTCGACTTGAAGGAAAACCGCAGAAGCGGAAGTCGCATAAGCGACACTTGCACCGTAGAAGCGAAAAAATGCTGAGTGTTTAATGAAATAGTGGGGTTCGATTTTCAGAAGTTAGAAAAATATTTTGGGACTTTGGGAGAGACGATTTTGGGCGATAATTGAGAGATTTCGAAGGGATTCCATCAGGTATGAACTTGTAGCTTCAAATAATGTTGTTATGGTATAAAAACAAGGATTAAACACTGAAAATTCAAGGAATTTAAGGGTAAAAATGGTGGTTAGGGCTTGAAGCCTAAGAGAGCCTAAATTGACGATTTGAGGGGCTAAATGGGCTCCGATTCTTGTGTAATTGATATGTACGGACTCATGGTGAGATGAGTATTCCGGAAATGTGAATTTCGTAATTTTTCGAGAAGTGGGCCCGGGGATCGGGTTTTGCCAACTTTGTGTTTTTGGGTGTTTGTCGAGTTCTTTCGATTGGGTTAAGTTCCATTAGCCTATTTTAATGCATTCCTTGTGATTTGATCAGATTCGGCACCCGAGGAGGTTGATTCAAGAGGGAAAGGCTTAGTGGACTAGTCTCGTGGCCGGTTCGAGGTGAGTAATAGATGTGGATGATGACCTGAGGTTTTAAAACCTCGGTATATCACACTGTGACGCTATATTGAGGCGAGACACGTACTCTACGGTGAGTGCAAGGTCGAATGTGATCGGGGACTATGGCTTAGTCCGTCCGAGTGATGTAGTACTATGTTGTTAGCTATAAATTAGCTGGTAAACCTCCTACTTGGATGGTTATGGATATATTTGGGCTGCGTGCCGGTTATTTAGATCCCGTAGGGAGTATTATCACTGTTTCTGTGATTTATAGCATGTTTTCATGATATCAATCTTGAGCTAAACATTGTCCTGAAATGACTAGCAAAATTCTAAGGTTTTAAACACCTAATTATAATTCTGATAATTGAAACAAAAAATGGTAAGTATGATTGTGCATTCATGACTATGCATGGATCGGGTTGCACACCGCAACGGGTGTGATATTGATATTGATATTGCGCTTGGGCTGTAGGAGCCCCTCCGGAGTCTGAACCCCCCACAGTGAGCGCCGGGTACCCATGGATCGGGCTACGCGCTGTAGCGGTCATGTGCATTGCATTGCATTCATGCATTGATATATATATCTGCTTTGACTGTTTCTGTTAGCTTTTATTACACTGTTAAATGTGTAGGAATACTGTTCTTAGCTTTACATTGTGCTATTTTTGGGATTTCTTACTGTTAGACATTATACATGTCTATTACCACTGAGTTGGAAGTATTCACTTTACTCCATGCACCTTGCGTGCAGATCCAGGTACTCCGGGAGCTAGCTGAGCTTTCTGCTGTTCATCAGAGTTTTTATACAGAGTTGTCGAGGTAGATGCATGATGTCCGCAGGACCCGACTCCTCCCTTATTTCCTGTTATTTGACTTTTCCGCGTATTTCAGACTACGATGTATTACAATATTATTATGCTATTCTGGTAGAGGCTCTAGACTCATGACCCCCAGATCTTTGGGAGGTTGTTCAGTATTGTTGAGGTTCGGATTATTTCTACCTATCAGTTATACTTCTAGTTTCAATGCTGTTAATGATTTTCAAACAAATGGTTTTGAGCTTTATGCTCGGGTTGAGAGTGAAATTGGTCGGGCTTGCCTAACAGCTGTGTTGGGCGCCATCACGACCGGGTTTGGGGTCGTGACAAAAATATTCATGCATATAATAAAATTATTACCAAGAAATACAACAGATGTATTAATAACTAACAATTCAAACATACTAAAGCCACTTTCACATAGAAAGTGTAATGACATATCGTTTAGTAAATGTATTAGATGTATGGACAATGCCCCATAAGTAGGGTATTGGACTTATAGTGTAACGATCCGATCAGTTATTTCGTATATTTTAGCGTTGTTTCCTATTTGATATTCCTTGTACGTGTATTTGATGTTTGATGACTAGCGGGGATGGTCGAGTTGTTTTTGGAAAGGTTTAAGAGTGATTGGAACACTTAGTTTTATTTTTGGAGGCTTAAGTTTGTAAGAATTGATCAAGGTTTGACTCTTATGTGAACGGCCTCATATTGGTGATTTGATGGTTCCAATAGGTTCATATGGTGATTTTGGACTTAGGCATATGTTTAAATTTGGATTAGGAGTTTTCTATGATGTTTGGTCTCTATGTACCAAAATTTACAATTTTAAAATTTGGAGAGTTCCTAAATCTGATCGGGGTTGATTTTTATGATCCCAGATACAGATTATTGTTTTGGGATTTGGAATAGGTTTATTTTGTCATTCAGGACTTGTGTGCTTACTTAGGTTGAAATTCGAAATGTTCAGGCATGATTAGGACATGATTGTGGAAGTTAGAAGGTTTGAAAATTAAGAGATTGATCGACGATTTTTGGTTTGATGTTAATTATAGTGTTTTGATCCTTTGGTTAGATTTGAGTGAGGTATTAGGACTTGTTGGCATGATTAGATAGGGTTTCTTAGAGGGCTAAGTTGTGTTTTTATGGGTTCCATATCATTTTGGAGTTGAGAGGCAACTTTGGTGCTAGTGTGTTGCACCTGTGAGGCATTATGCGAATGTGCGAGTCCGTCGAAATAGACTGGTGATCGCAGATGCAGGGTAGGTGCTGGGAGCTAGAGAACTGCTTCTGCAAAGGCTTGTGCGTATAAGCGGGTGCGTAGAAACAGAAGGTGGTCGCACATGTGGGATCGCAAAAGCGGAGATGGGCTCAATAGGTGTAAGATGGAGGATATTTAATGAAAGCTCGCAGATGTGAGGTCTTGGCCACAAGAGCATTGTCGGAGATGCAATACTTTTGTCCGTAGATGCAGAAGTCTCCGTGTAAAGTAATATTTTGAGGGTTTGGTTCATTTATTCATTATTTGGAGCTTTGGAGCTCGGTTAGAGGCGAGTTTTGTGAGGAATTTACCATACTTTAGAGGGTAAGTGATTTCTACTTGATTTTGATGTTAGATATCGATTCCCCATTGTTTTGTGCACTTCGAACATGGATTTGAAAGAGAAAAATTGGGTTTTTCTGCTAGATTATGGAAAGTGGATAATTGGGATTTGAATCCAGTTTGAAGTTGGATTTGGATAAAACTTATATGTTTAGAATCATATTCGAATGATTAATCGGGATTTGTGTCGGGTTCAGGAAAATAAACTCGAGTTGACTTCTTAGTTAATTTTGTATAATTGATTAAAGATCGATCATTTATGTTGTTATTTTTTAGCATTATTTGAAAATGTGGTCTGTTATTTGACTAGATTTGAGTCGTTCGGATGTCGATTCACGAGAAACACATTTTTGGAGTATTGACTTGGCTCGTTTGAGGTAAATATCTTACCTAGTATTTAGTTGAGGGACTAGTTGCTTGAATTATTATTGGTTACGTGCTAAGGGTGGCGTACATGCAATGGGTCGAGCCTATGTGCGTGCACTGGTTTATTTATGTTCGAGATAGTTCTTATGTTATATTATGCCGTAATTTGGATATTGTGATTCTTACTATCATGCTTATTATATTTGTATGACTATGTAATCTCGTGAATCATGCTAGAGATCATGTGTAGGTTCGCTTTTCCTATTTGAATATGATACTCATTGTAGTGTGGTGTAACAACCTAATTTGAGTTGTAGCCGTACACTTCGCAGATACATACACTTTTGCATGCTATTTTATTGGCCTATAAGTATGTGATTTGATATCAATTGACTGTATACATGTATTCGTGTATCTGCTTTCTGTGTTATGGACTGATTTGACAGCAAGTAAGTTGTCCATGTAGGTTGAGTTGACTACGGCACATGATTGTCCATGTGATTCTTATGATTATGGCACGTGAGTTATCTATGCAGCGTGTGGATAAGGATTCATCCCCTTAGGGTCGTTCTCTCATGTTTCTCCTTTATGACGTAAACATAGTTGTGGAAATCTGATCCGTGTTGAGTTTTATGTATCTTCTTTATATGCAAATTCCTTGGACGTATAAATGATTTTATTGCATATTTCCTCTATATATTTTTTCTAAAAACGTATACATATATTTTTACATATATCTTCTCTATATGCTGCTCTGGTTGATGAAATGATACACAATATCTTCTCTATATGTCTCTCCGTGTGTTGACTAACATGCCTGCCATTGCATATCTTTTGTATATATTGTACTTTTATATCGTTATGATGCTAGTGCATATCTTCTCTATGTGCATTGTTGGCCTTATCTTTATTCATACATAGATTCAGGTGTTATTATTGCATATTCGTATGTATCCATGAAATGTACAACTTTATCACGTGGATGTTATTGGTGATTCTTGCTATTACCTCTCGGAGGTTAGTCATGATACTTACTGAGTACATGGGGTTAGTTGAACTCATACTGCACTTTACACTTAGTTGTACAGATTCGGGAGTTGGACCTAGTTGAGCATCTTGAGCTAAGTTGCTTCTATTCTATTGAGACGAGGTAGAGTTACTCCCTATTTACAGTTCTGGGTGTTTTCCCCATCTTCTTTACTGTTGTTGTTGTTGAGACAGTATTTTATGTAATTAGATTTGTATTTATGTTGTAGAGCTCATGATTTAATATTACCAATTTTAGAAGATTTATGTATTGTCCCAATCTTTATTTATAGATATATGCCTCTCAGACTTGTATATTCAGTAATTTGTTATCATGTCTCATTATTGCTTTATGATTCATTTGCCTATCAAGCGAGTTAGGCGTTATCACGGTCGGTGGTAGTTTTAGATTGTGACAAGTTGGTATCAAATCCCTAGGTTCATAGGTTCTACGGGTCATGAGTAAGTTTATTAGAGTCTTGCGGATCGGTACGAGACGTCTGTACTTACCTTTTAAAGGAATGAGACTATTAGAAAAACTTCTCTTTCTTTCATTTTCTATCATGTGGATTTATTTATGCTGGATTTTATATCTTTTATCTTCTATTCTCTCACATATATTGGGACACATTCTTCCAGTTCAGTAGGACATGCGCCAGTGCCCCAGGACAAGGCCGTAAGAGGTTGGGGCTGAGGCATGGGAAGGGGTAGAGCCTGCGCCATAGTTAGAGGCCTGCTTGAGCACTACTGTGGAGCCACCAATCACTCTTGTTGAAGAGCATATTCCAAATTATGTTGAGTCAGTAGGACCATCTTAGGCTCCAGAGGGACCTATTACTATACTTGGTCTTCATAAGACTTTAGCTCAGAATCTGAGTGTGTATTTAATTTTGGCTCATGTGGGTATGATTCTAGTTGCACCAACTACCTCACTTGCTGGGGGAGGAGCCCAAACTCCTTCCACACGCACTAGAGTAGCTAATTCAAGGTTATGAAACACCGTGAGGGTCTGCCGGTAATAGTTATTGCAGATCAAACTGAGATTAGACCATCCTTGACTACTGACTAGTATAAGGGGCTAGAGATATTTCATAGACTTCATCCTCCTTATTTCAGTAGAGATCCCAATGCAGATTTATATGTGTTTTTATAAGTATCAAAATATACTACGCACTCTGGGTCTAGTGGACTCACATGAAGTTGATTTTACTACTTTCCAATTGATAAGGCCAGCCTACAGATGGTGGCAGACCTATGAGTTGAGTAGGCAAGTTGGCGTATCACCACTCACATGGCCTAGTTCTCATTTCTCTTCTTAGAGAAGTTTATCCCACAGACTCGCAGAGATGAGTTGCACAGGTGAGTTTGAGCATTTATTCCAAAAGGGCATGTTTGTGATGTAACATGAGACGAGGTTCATGGATCTAGTACGGAACGATGTGTTCTTGATCCCTATTGAGAGGGGGAAAGTTAGGAGATTTATTGAAGGCCTCAACATTGGTATACATATGGGATAGCCCGGGAGGCCGAGAGTGATGCTACTTTCCATCAGGTTGCAGAGATTTCCATGCACTTGGAGCGTATTCGCAAGCAGGAGAGAGAGGAGCGGGATTCCAAGAAGGCACATAGTTTAGGTGGTTTTGGTGGTGCCTCATATGGAGGTTAGGGACATCACGATAGAGGTCGTCATTTCAGGCCTGCCCAGATAGCTAAATGGATTCATCATGGTTCTTCAGTCATGTATAGTTCATACAGTACTCACCCATTGTTGGTCCAAGAACAGGTGAAGTTTTGAATATTGACAAAAGAACTCAGACATAGACCGGGTCCATCTTGTGAAACACAATCATGATCAGCCTATACATGTGAGATGCACGTGAAGGAGATAAGTCTAATTGATCGAGTCCTGATCTGATCGAAAAGATTACATATTGGATAAAGAGAGAAAGACTCCTTACATGAAGAGGACACAATTTAAGATGAGGATAGTGTTAGAGTTTGAGATCATCATGAGCTCGTCTACGATAGAAGAGTAGCAATTTAATCCCAGTCAAACTCTGATTACTAACCTATTAAATGTCAGTATTGTTCTCTTTTACAGGTAATGCACATAAGCAGAAGTTAAACTTAAATTGAGAGCAAAAGAGCAATGCGATTTTACAAGCAATTTATGTGTGATTTGAGTGTGCAATCCTGAAGCTACTTGAACGAGATAGAAGAACCAGTTCCATGTGTCTATTTTTTATTCTAGTTCAATTGTAGTAGGTGATTTTACATTGTACCTTTCAGCTTTCATAGAAGCAATTGTATTAGGTACCTAGAGTGTTCAAGTTAGAGTTAACTTGACGTTGTCGCAATAGTTGAGGCTGTGTGGTACAACGAGATTAGAGTTAATCCTTAGGTTTACAAAAGTTTTTGTAAATATTGTTTTGACTCAGTGATTTTAGTGGAAGTTTGGGAAAATTATACTGAGTAGTCGGTCATGGTTTTTTCACCTTTTGAGCCAGGTGTTTTTCACGTAAAAATCTCGGTGTTCTTTATTTTCAGTGTTTATTATTCCGCAAATAGTAGTAGTTGGAACACCTAGAAGTACCAGGTTCTTCTATAGTTCAGTTAAGCGATAATTGGGTACCATAAAAATTAACCCATCATCTTGTGTGGTATTGACACTTAAAACATCAATTGGTGTCATAGCAGGTTAACCTTGAAGAGGGTAAATCCTTAGGAAAAGATCAAGAAGAGCTACCTGGAAATTGGGAAGGGTAATTCACTGCTAGGCCTCCACTCCTTAATGGTCAGTACTATTCTTGGTGGAAGAACAGTATGAGAGATCATATCACAGGAGAGGAGTATGAACTCTGGGACATAGTCACTGATGGTCCCCTGGCAACTACGAAGAAGAATGCTGAAGGAGTGGACATGCCAAAGACAAGAGCTGACTACACTGCTGAAGATTTGAAGAAATGGGAGAAGAATGCCAAGGCCAAGAAATAACTTGTGTGTGGACTGGGTCCAGACGAGTACATCAGGATTCAAAGTTGTACCATTGCCAAGGAAATATAGGACACTTTACAAGTGGCTCACGAAGGAACTCCTCAAGTAAAGAGATCAAGATGAACATTGTTATATTCTCAATATGAGAATTTCACTATGAAGGAAGGAGAAACTATCCGGGAGATGTACACAAGGTTCACAACACTAACAAATGAACTTAAATCTCTTAGGAGAATTATCCTTAAGAAGACAAGGTTGAGAAAATCTTGAGAAGAGTCTTACCAGTGACTTGGGAAAGCAAAATCACTGCTATTCAGGAATCAAAGAACATTGCTACCTTTAAGCTGGATGAACTGATTGGAAACCTCACCGCCTATGAACTAAGAAGGCAAACCATAAAAATGGATACACCCAAGAAGGAAAGAAGTCTGGCTATTATAATAGTTGAATGTGCAGATCTGGAAGATGATGAAATGGACATGATCACAAGAGATTTCAAAAAGTACCTAATGAGAGGAAAGAGTTCTTCAAGAGGTACAACCTTCAAAAAAACCAAGGGCTCCTGAGAAACAAACCAACGAGGGTTGCTACAAATGTGGTAAGACTGATCACATGATGAAGAACTGTCCTTAGTGAAAAATTGAATGGAAAAGGGAAAGGGTTGAACGAAGGAACAGGTTCAACCCAAAAGGAACAAAGGATCAACAAAGGCTATGGTTGCTGCTTGGGGAGAAACATCAGATGAGGACTCAAAAGATGAAGTTGGAGATGAACAATCATTTATGGCCATCAGAGAATCAGATGATGAACAAGAGGTAAGTGTCCTTCTTCTCAAAGACAAAATTAAATTTATGTCTAAAGAAAGGTTGTCTGAACTATTGCTAGATTTCATTGATGAGTCTGAGATAATTAACAATGAGAAGGAATATTTGTCTAGGGAGTGCATAATCTTAAAATCCAAGTGCAAAAATCTAGAATCTAGGGCTAATGAGAGTGACAGTAAAATGTTGAGTTAAAGAACCAAGTCCTTAAACTTGACACCAGTGTCCTAGAGCTTAGGTCTGAAAATTTAAAACTGAAATTAGGAACATGTAAGAAGAAAGCTGATCACACACATCTCAACTTAGGAAAAATGAAGGATGACTTGTACAAGAAGGATGAGCAGATAAGAGTCTTAAAATAAGACCTAGGGAAGGTAAAGCATGAACTAGACAGAACTTGCAAATGGAATAAGGCTTTTGATGCACTTTCCTGGTTACAAGAACATCACAGTAGCAACAAAAGAGTACTTGGCTATGGGACTCAAGCACCTAAGTGGGACCCTAAAAGCAAGAACTTCACTCTTCCTAAAAACAAAGTTTGCACACATTGTGGCAAGACTGGCCATTACAAAAATGAATGTAATGCAAAAGAAAAGGCCAATCAAAAGAACAAAGCCTTTGTTCAAGATAAAATAGGTTGTTTAGGTGGGCTAAAAGGAATTTGATTTACCTATTTGCCTATAGAAAGCGACCCAAACTAGTTTGGGTTCCTTAGACTAACCCTTGATTTCTTTTTCTGGTCCAAGTGAAGGGAAGTAGCCAAATATGGTACATGGATAGTGACTGCTCAAAACATATGACTGGAAATAAGAACCAGTTCCTTTCACTTGAGGAATTAAAAGGAGGTAATGTCTCCTTGTAAATGGGAAGAAATGTGAGATTATTGGGGTTGGAAAGGTAGGCAGGACTGACTCTTACTCCATTGAGAATGTCTACTCGATAGATGGATCGAAGTATAGCCTAATCAGTGTGTCTCAATTGTGTGACAGAGGTAACCTTGTAGCATTTACCTCTACCAAATGCTTTGTGATTGACCTTACCACTAATAAGATTGTTTTGCAGGGAAGAAGAGTTAACAATATTTACATTGTAGATTGGTCTACTCTTTTAGAAAAAACTCACTTGCTTAAGTGTGTTGGATAATGATATCCTCTTGTGATACAAAGGACTTGGTCATGCAAGTCTGAATAAACTCAACAAATTAGTCTCTAAGGACTTAGTGATAGGGCTACCTAACATCAAGTTCAAGGAAGACAAAGTTTGTGAGGCTTGTGCAAGGGGGAAGCAGGTAATATCATCCTTTCAAAGCAATAAAATGGTAAGCACAACCACGACATTGGAACTAGTTTATATATATCTTTGTGGTCCAATGAGAACATTGACCAGAGGTGGTAATAAATATGTGATGGTACTTGTTGATGATTATTCTAGGTTTACCTAGGTACTATTCTTAACATCTAAAGATGAATAATTTGACATGTTTACTACTTTTGTTAGAAAGACTCAGAAATAACTAGGTAATAAACTTGCATCCATTAGGTTTGATCATGGTACTGAATATGAAAATGCTAAGTTTGCTTAATTTTGTGATGAGCATGGAATAGGTCATAACTTCTCTGCCCCTAGGATCCTAAACAAAATGGAGTAGTTGAAAGAAAGAACAGGACTCTTGAAGATATGGCTAGGACTATGCTTCTTTTTAGTAAACTGCCCCACAACTTCTGGGCAGAGGCTGTAAACACTGTATGTTACATCATCAATAGGTGAATGACTAGACCTCTTGTAGAGAAGACTCTCTATGAGTTACTTAAAGGGATAAAGCCAAATATATCCCATCTTAGGGCATTTGGATGCAAGTGCTTTGTGCACAATAATGGAAAGAACTCCCTAGGTAAGTTTGATACCATAAGTGATGAGGGAGTATTCTTGGGATATTCTTCACATAGCAAAGCATATAAAATGTTCAATAAAAGAACTTTGTATGTAGAAGAAAGTGTGCATGCAGTGTTTGATGAAACTAGCATTCTTTCTGAAAGACAGGAACATGAAGATGGGGCTATTGGGCTGGTAAAAGATTTGACTGAAGTCTCGGTACAAGCTAAAGTGGAACCAAAAGAAGGAACAAGTGATGGAACAAGTTCTTCCATCTAGGGCAACCTGACACGGGGAACTGATCAAAGAGGAACTAAAACCAATCCCCTAAAGGAACCTATTCATGACCCTGTTCCTCAGCAACAGAACATGGGAGAAACATCTAGCAGAAATCAGTTGATTGTGAAACCTCACAAGTATCAAAGTTCTCATCCTATTGAGAACACAATTTCTGATCCAACCTCTGGAGTCAAAACTAGATCACAATTAAAGAATTTGTGTGCTTTTGATGCTTTTCTATCTCTTATCGAACCTAAAAATGTTGTTGAGGCTTTACAGGATGCAAATTGGGTAAATGCAATGCAAGATGAAATCAATCAGTTCGAGATAAGTCAAGTTTGGCATCTAGTTCTAAGACCCAAGGACAAATCAGTCATTGGCACAGAATGGGCCTTCAAAAACAAACGTGATGAAGATGGAACAATTACAAGAAACAAGGCAAGACTGGTGGTCCAAGGTTACAGCCAAGATGAGGGTATAGATTATGATAAGACTTTTGCTCCAGTTGCAAGACTGGAGGCAATAAAACTCCTCATAGCCTTTGCAGCACACATGGAATTCTCTTCATCATATGGATGTCAAAAGTGCATTCCTGAATGGCTACCTAAAAAAAGAAGTGTTTGTGAAACAACCTCCAGGGTTTGAAAGCAAGGAATATCCTGAGCATGTGTACAAATTAGACAAGGCTCTATATGGACTCAAGTAGGCTCCTAGAGCATGGTATGAATGATTGTCCAAATTCCTACTTGAATATGGCTGGTAAAATTGACAGTACTTTGTTCTTGAGGAAAAAAGTTAAGGATCTTCTAGTGGTACAAATATATGTTGATGATATAATCTTTGGGGCCACCACTGACAAACTAAGTAAGGATTTTGCCAAATTAATGGGGAGTGAGTTTGAAATGAGTATGATGGGTGAACTTAACTTTTTCTTAGGTTTACAGATCAAACAAAGCCCAAACGGAACCATGATCCATCAGCAGAAATATACAAATGAGATGATCAGAAAGTTTAAAATGGATGAATCAAAGGAAATAGACACCCCCATTGCAACTGCCACTAAATTAGACATAGATGAACCTGGTTCATCTGTTGATCAGAAGTTGTATAGGGGTATGATTGGTTCACTTTTATATCTTACTGCCAACAAACCTGACATAGTTTTCAGTGTAGGGTTTTGTGCTCGATTTCAGGCTAATCCAAAAGACTTTCACTTGACTGATATCAAGAGGATACTGAGATATTTGAAAGGCACTACTGATTTGTATCTTTGGTACCCTAAAGGTAGTAATCTCAATCTAGTAGGGTATGTTGATGCTGATTATGCAGGTTTTCTTGTGGATAGGAAAAACACCTCAGTTATGACTCATTTTCTTGGTTCATGTGTTGTATCATGGGCCACTAAAAAGCAAAATTTAGTGGCCTTATCCACTGCTGAGGCTGAATATGTTGTTGCTGTCTCTTGTTGTGCTCAATTGTTATGGATCAAACAACAGCTGGTAGATTTTGGCATTGAAGTTGGTTCCATTCCTATATTCTATGATAACACTAGTGCTATAAGTATAACAAAGAACCATGTTCATCGTAAGAGGACTAAGCACATAGATGTTAGACACCACTTCTTAAGAGATAACTATGATAAATGATTGATCTCCATAGAATTTTGTGCTACTAATAAGCAAATTGGTGACATCTTCACTAAAGCACTAAGTCGAGAAAATTTTGAGAGGAACAAGTTGGAATTAGGGATGATTAAGATCACCTAATAGGTCCAACTCAGATTTCACAATGAAAAAATTGAAACAAAAGGAATTTGTTTTTAGCTAGGGAACTCTGAACTTGTGTAAATATCTATATTAATTCTTACTCGACTTCATACGTTAATTAGTATACTCCTGTGACATGTGTTAATATGACTCACTGATCTCTTACAAAATTTTCTCTATTATGGTAATTTGAGACATGTTCAAGAGAATTCTAAATGAAGAACCTGGTTCATCAGTATGGGTTCATCTGAAAGCTAAGGTATGTTTTCTATACTCTGCACAATTAGAAATATAAATGTTTAAATCATGAGTGGAAGTCCTACAATTGTTCACTTCCTAGAAAATTCTATCTGTTAGCTTTGAACAAGTTCCGTCTGCCTAGAACTCTAAACCGAAAAACTGCCTAAAATCTAAGAAAGATAAACCGATCATTCAAATCTGAAAGTTCAAGTTGATTAGACATCTAATTGACCACTGCTAAAGCTGACATTACCCATTAAATGTGTATTTTTCTCTAAATACACATCATTCCTTCTGCCAACTCCATAATTCTAAACCGTCAAAAATTTCTCTTCACTTTCACTTGCCTTCTTCTTCTCCAAAATTCTAACTCACTAATTCTCTAAAAAAAATCAGCGATCATGAACAACCCATAAGATAATCCTGGAACTCCTCCACGACCGACTCCATTTGAGTCATATGCCTCTCCTCTACCCAGCACAACTCCCAAACTCACGCTCAAAAGGGTTAAAATGCTTGCTTAAAAAACAGTAGCGACTGGAGCTCTCAAGAAGAAATTAAATGAGAAATTAAAGTCAAACTAGGCCCCAGACTCCGACTCCAACTCTAATTCTGAGTCATACAAATCCGCTAGTGAGGGGTAAGGACCTGGGTCTTCTGACTCTGAAAATACTCAAGAATCCTCTTCTAAGGTAAGTTCCTTTGTGTCTAAAAATTACCTAAGTTACGAAGGAGTGGAGGTAAAAAGAATTCTGATAAATAAAAGGAGAGAGAGGGTGCATGCGGTGAAGAGAGGGGAAATGTCACTACCCAAAATCCACTAAGGGTCGTGGTGGCGCCGGACACCTCTGTCAGGCAAGCCAACTAAATTATCAATTAAATTCTCTTTTAATACCTTTGAAAATCTAGGATTTTTCCTTCCATTTTTCATAATTAAAACAATCTCTACTTCAATTCAAATTAAGTAATAACTATTAGTACACATCTTTAAAAAAAACCATCCCAGAACCCGGTGTCACAAGTGCATGAGCATATATTGATAAGGAAGATAAAAGACAACATCTGTCTGAAATACAGTGGACAGGGAATACATATAAAATGCTGAAAGGAACTACACTAGCTGCGAGTCGCCTCGAACAATGCAGCTCACCTAGTCCTAGAATCATCCGCGCTGCTACGCCCAGTAGGCTGCTAGAGATGCCTATACATGTGCAACAAAAATACACAGAAGTGTAGTATGAGTACGTAAACAACGTGTACTCAATGAGTATCCTGCCTAATCTCGAAGGAGTAGAGACTAGATGGTCAACCTTGACACTCTCTAATGGTCCAATAATGATTTATCCTTAATATATATATATATATATATATATATATATATATATATATATATATATATAACTGTGGATTTATTTTATAAACATGATTTTAATCCAGATAGAGGAAACAAGTGAACACGTAATTCTTTCATAGTGAAATTTCCAGAATTTCTTTTAAATATAATCCAAATATTTTTAAGCCCCAAAAAAGGCAATAATAACTTAATTAAGTTCAGGGAGCAGCACAAGCATGCGCAAATCACACCGAGGCGACGGCCCGATCCAACAGAAATAAATGTGCCCTTGCCAAGGGTAGAAGGCATGCATATAGATGCATCTATTAAACTACCGAGGCGTTCGGCCTGTTCCAAAAATAAACACACACAGACAGACAATCAGTCAAGAAGTCAACATGGAGCAATTATCCAAGAAAGGCCAATTCTCTTTAAATAATTTGAGAAAACGAAGCTTAAGTCTTTTTAGGAATCCATTTATAAATTGAATGTGATTTAAGCATTTCAAGCCATCAATGGGTTCACCATTAATCCAAATATAACATGCTTTT
>MU746725.1:192290-211065 GCA_026770625.1 Nicotiana glauca
CTACGATACATAACAATTAGGTGGGTAAAATATACATATCTGGATCAACAAGTGACTTCTCGATGTTATTTGACTATGGTTCCGTTTATTATTATATGTTTTCATACTTTGCTAACTATTTGGATATTCCCCGTGGCTCCCTTGATATTTTTGTCCATGTGTCTACACATTTTGGTAATTCTCTTATTATAGATCGTGTGTACCATTCTTGTGTGGTTACCATTAGGGGGTATGGGATTAAGGTTAATTTTTATCCCTCCATATAGCTGATTTTGAGGTGATTTTGGGTATTGATTGGCTACCTCTGTATCATGCTATTCTTGATTGTCTTGCTAAGACCGTGACATTGACTATGTCAGAGTTGTCGAGGTTAGAATAGAGAGGTTCACTTTGTCAGACTCCTAGTAGAGTGATTTCATTTCTAAAGGTTCAACGGATGGTCGAGAAGGGATGTTTAGTGTATCTGACCTTCGTGAGAGATGTTAGTATTAATGCTCCTACTGTCGAGTCAATTCATGTAGTAAGGGAGTTCCTAGATATATTTCCTACAAACCTATCAGGCATGCCACCCGATAGAGATATTAATTTTGGTATTGATTTAGCTTAGGTCACTCAGCCCATATCTATTCCACTGTATCACATGGCTTTAGCATAGTTGAAGAAATTAAAAGAACAATTAAATAAATTTCTAGATAATGGTTTCATCAGGATGAGTGTTTCATCTTAGGGTGGACCAGTATTATTTATGAGGAATATGAGAATGTATTGACAATAGGCAGTTGAATAAGGTTACCATTAAAAACAAGTATTCATTGTTGCGCATTAATGATTTATTTGATCAGCTTCAGGTTGCGATAGTGTTCTCAAAGATTGACTTGAGAGCGGGCTATCACCGGTTGAAGATCAGGGCTTTGGACGTTCCTAAGATGGTTTTTTAGAACTCGTTATGGGCATTATGAGTTCTTGGTAATGTCTTTTGGTTTGACAAATGTCCTAGCAACTTTTATGCATTTGATGAACAATGTGTTTCAACCTTATTTGGATTTATTTGTTATTATGTTCGTAGATGATATATTGGTGTACTCTCAGAGTAGTGAGGAGTATGAGCAGTATTTGAGGATTGTGCTTTAGATTTTGAGGGAGAAAAAATTGTATGCTAAGTTTTCCAAATGTGAGTTTTGGTTGGATTCAGTGGCATTTTTGGGCCACGTGGTATCTAATGATATGATCAAGGTGTATCCAAAGAAGATTGAGTCAGTTTAGAGTTGGCCAAGGCCTTCTATCGCTATTGAGATTAGGAGTTTGCTAGGTTTGGTCGGGAACTATCATTGCTTTGTGGAAGGTTTCTTTTCTAGTACAAGTCTATTGACCAAGTTTACTCAGAAGGGCACTCCATTCAGATGGTCTGACGGGTGTGAGTAGAGCATTCAGAAGCTCAAAACTGCTTTGACTATGACTCCAGTATTGGTATTGCCTTTATAATGGGGGTCGTATATTATTTATTATTATGCTTCACATGTCAGTCTTGGGCGTGTACTAATATAGGATGATGGGGTGATTGACTATGCATCATGACAGTAGAAGCCTCATGAGAAGAACTATACGGTACATTATTTGGAATTTGCAACTATTGTGCACGCGTTCAATATATGGAGGCATTTTTTATATGGCGTGTCTTGTGAGCTTTATATGGATCATCGAGTCTTCAACGCTTGTTTAAACACAAGGATATGATATCACCATTTTGTACCACCGTGGAAGGCTAATATAGTAGCAGATTGCTTGAGTAGAAATGCAAAAAGTATGTGAAGTTTGACATTCATTCCATCTATAGAGAGATTCAACTTTGGATGTTCAAGTGTTGGCCAGTAGATTAGTGAGATTGGATATTTATGAGTCGAATAAAGTCCTTGCTCGTGTTGTTTCATATTCATCCTTGTTTGAGATCATTAAGCCTCGCCATAATGATGATTCGCATTTGCTTGTCCTTAAGGACACGGTGTAGCGAGGTATTTCTAAGGAGATGATTAGTGGTGATGATGGTGCATTGCGACTTCGTGGTTGAGTTTGTGTTCCTAATGTTGATGGATTGAGAGAGGTGATTCTTGATGAGGCTCATAGTTTGTGGTTTTCTATTTATCTAGTGCTATGAAGATGTATCGTGACTTAAAGCAACATTATTAGTGTAGAAGGATGAAGGAGGACATTGTTGGAAATGTTTTGCGATGTTTGAATTTTCATCAGGTCAAGTATGAGCACTATATACCAAGTGGTTTGCTTCAAAAGATTGATATACCAGATGGTAAATTAGAGCGTATTACTATGGACTTTGTGGTTGGCATGCCACGAATTTTGAGGAAGTTGATGCCATTTGGGTCGTCATTGATCGGTTGACTAAATAGGCATATTTCATTACAGTTATGACTTCATATACTTTAGAGAGCTTGGCCCTAATCTATATTAGAGAGATTGTTCTTACATGGTGTACTTGTTTCTATCATCTGGGGATCGTGGCACTCAGTTTACTTTGCATTTCTAGAGGGTTGTTCAGCATGAGTTAGGCATATAGCTTGAGTTGAGTATCGTATTTCATTCTTAGAAGGACGAGCAGTCCGAGCGGACCATTCAGATCTTGGAAGATATTCTATGTTATTAATTTTGGAGGCTAGAGGGGTCAATTTCTACCATTATTAGAGTTTGCATACAACAGCAACTATTGGTCTAATATCGAGATGGCTCTGTATGAGGCCTTATATAGGAAAAGATATTGTTATCAGGTGGATTGATTTGATCTTGACAAGACTAGGTTGTTGTGTATAGACTTGGTTCATGATGCTTTCATTACAAAAAAAACTAGAATTAGCTACGAACATCGTGGCTAATATGTCCCTAAAACGCTCGTAGCTAGCAAAATTTCTTGATAATCTATTACTTATCCATCCGCTAAATGACATTAGCAACGGACTTTTCTGTTTATCTACATAATTTATTTGTTGCTAAAACCTGATTTTTTAAATAGTGCTCTTATAAGGTGAAGTTGATTCAGGAGATACTTCGTACAACTTCCTCCAGACAGAAGATTTATGATGATAGAAAGGTTCGTGATGTGGCATTCATGGTAGGTGAGAACGTTTTACTTATATTTTTGCCTATGACAGGCATAATGAGGTTTGGGAAAAGTGCAAATTGAGCTCTCAGAATATTATTCCATTTGAGGTGATAGAGAGGGTGCAGATGGATAAGAATTTGGCTTATGACGAGGAGAAGGTGGCTATTTTGGATAGATAGTTTTAAAAGCTATGGTCGAAAGATATTACGTCAGTAAAGGTTAAGTGGAGGGATCAATCGATTGAGGAGGCGACTTGGGAGATCGAGCATGACATACGGAGCAGATATCCCCACTTTTTAGGCATTGCAAGTATGACTCTAAACTCGTTTGTGGACAAATGTTTGTTTAAGAGGGGAGAATATAAGGACCCAACTCTACGTTTTATGTATTTTATGCTCGTTCCTCTATTTGATATTCCCATATGTATATATGATATTTTATGACTTGTGGAGATGGTTGGATTAGCTTGGGAAGTTTGAGAGTGATTAAAACACTTAGTTTTAGTTTTGAAAGTTTCAGTTGTAAGAGTTAACCAAGATTGTACTATTGTGTAAACAACCTCGGATTGGTATTTGATAGTGCCATTAAGTTCGTATGATGATTTTGGACTTAGGCGTATGTTGTAATTTGGATTTGGAGGTTCCTAGGAAGTTTGGGCTCTATTTGCAGAAAGTTGGCAATTTGAAGGTTTGCAGAGTTTCTAAGTTTGTCCGAAGGTTGAATTTGGTGATATCGAGTTTAGATTGTTTTCTTGGGACTTGGAATAGGTCCGTTTATTATTTAGGACTTGTGTGCAAAGTTTGGTTAAATTTCAAAATGTTTAGGCTTGGCTCAGACATTTTTGTGGAAGTTACAAGGTTTGAAACTTAAGAGATTTTTCTTGATCGATGATTCTTGGTTTTGATGTTAATTACGGTGTTTGAGGCCTTGGATATGTTAGGCTTAGGTATTAGGATTTTTTGTATGAATGAATGGGGTCCTGGGGGCTCAAGTGTATTTCAGATGGGTTCCAAATCATTTTGGAGTTAAGAAGCAGTTTTGGTACTGGTGTATCGCACCAGCGAGGCATTGTGCATAGATGCGAGTCCGCAAAAGCAAATTGGTGATTGCAAATGAGGGAAGGTGCTAGGAGCTGGAGGATCGCTTTTGCAAAAGCTTATCCGCATAAGCTAGTGTCATAGAAGCAGAAGGTGGTTGCACTTAGGGATCGCAAAAGATGAGATGGTCTCCGCGGGTACGAGAGGGAGATTTATAATGAAAGCTTGTAGATGTGAGGTCTTGGCCACAACCGCATGAGCAGTATCGCAAATGTGATACTTTTGTTTGTAGATGCAAAAATCGATGGACAGACTTATATTTCGAGGGTATCTCATTTTTTTCATTATTTTGGAGTTTTGGGGCTCAGTTAAAGGTAATTCGTTGGAATAATTTCACCATACTTTGGAGGGTAAGTAATTTCTACTTGATTTTGATGTTAGATCTTGATTTTCCATTGTTTTGTTCCACTTAGAACATGGATTTGAATGAGAAAATTGGGGTTTTGTGCTAAATTTTGGGATGTGAATAATTTGGATTGAACCCCGATTTGAAGTCGGATTTAGATGAAACTTGTTTATTTGGACTCGTATCCTAATGGATAGATGGGATTTGTCAATTTGGTCGGACTTCAAAAAGTGGGACCGGATCGACTTTTGATTGACTTTGTGTAATTGATTAAAGATCTTACTTTTATGCTCCGTCATTACTTTGTTTTGCATTATTTGACACCATGGTGTATTATTTGACTAGATTCGAGCAGTTTAGAGGTCGATTCGCGAGTCAAGACATTTTTGGAATATTGACTTGGATCGTTTAAGGTAAGTATCTTGCCTAGTCTTGGTTTGAGGGACTAGTTGCTTGAATTATTGATGTTGGCTATGTGCTAGGGAGGCGTACATGCGAGGGGTCAATCCCATGTGTGTACATAGGGTTTATCCATGTTCGGGATAGTTCTTAGGTTATATTATGCTTGGTTTTGAAAATTATGATTCTTGCTATCATGCTTATTATGTTTTTATGACTATGCAACCTCGTGAATTATGCTAGAGATTATGTGTTGGTTTGCTTTTCCTGGTTGAATATAATATGCATTGTTGTGTGGCTTAATCGCCTAATTTGAGTTGTAATTGTACACATGCATACACCTTATCATGCTATTTTATCAACTCAAAAGTATGTCATTTAATACTTATTTACTGTATATATGTATTCTCGAATATGCTTTATGTGTTATGGATTGGTTTGACAACACGTGAGTTGTCTATGCGGGTTTAATTGACTATGACATGTAAGTTGTCCATGCAATTATTATGATTATGGCACATGAATTGTCCGTTCAGCATGTGGATAAGGATCCACCCCTAGGATTGTCCTCTCATGTTTCTCTTTGATGACGTACAAGCGGTTGTGGAAAGCTGATCCGTGTTGGGTTTTGTTTATCTTTTTTATAAGCAAACTCCTTGGATGTAAAGATGATTTTACTACATATCTCCTCTATAAGTTATCTCTGAAAATGTACACATGCATTCATATGCATATGTTCTCTATATGCTGTTCTGGTTGATAAAATGATACACATTACATATTTTCTCTAAATGTCTCTGCATGTGTGAGTAATATGCCTACTATTGCATATATTCTCTATATGTTGTATCGTTATACTGCTGTGGTGCTAGTGCATATCTTCTCAATGTGCACTGTTGTCATGACCCGGAATCCCAACCTCGGGGTCGTGATGGCGCCTAACATCCACTCGCTAGGAAGACCGACATGAAGTAATTAATTAACCAATTTTAACAGTTAAAATTACAATAATGATATTCAACAAGAAATAAAAGTCAAGTCAACACAGTGCTAAACTCCTAGAAACCCAGAGTCAGAGTGCACGAGCAACTAGAAGTCTACAAACAAAGTCTGAAATGAATACAACTCTTCGAAAGAGATAAACAATAAAAGTGGGAATGAAAGGGGACTTCAAGGTCTACAGACACTAGAAGATTTACCTCGAGTCTTCGTGTGAAATGATCCGAGCTAACGCACCTCAAGCACTGCTGGGACCAATACCAGTATTTGCACAAGAAGTATAGAAGTGTAGTATGAGTACAACTGACTCAATGTACTCCATAAGTATCGAGCTTAACCTCGATGAAGTACTGACGAGGCTATGACAAGACACGTTCGTAAAATAAACTTGTACAAGTGTATATAAAGCCGCTATAATAATAAAAATAACAAAATACTAATTGGGAAGGACGTGCGAAAAGGGGGAAATATAGAACTTACGGAAGGTATGAAATCACGAAATAACCACGTAAATCACCAAAAAACAGTTAAATTTATGATATGAAAATGGTACGACATCACCCTTTGTGCTTTTACTCTCTTACTCCCTATGTAATAATGATAATATTAATGAAATAACACAGCATCACCCTTCGTACTTTTACTCTATTCCTCACCATGTGATAATAATAATGTGAAAAAATGGCACGGGATCACCCTTCGTACTTTTACTCTCATCCTTACCATGTAATAGTAATAATATGAATTCGAATAATAAACAAAATGCGGAGAATAATTTAACTTCAAATATGATGCCCTAATATCAAACTCTTGCTTCCAAAATATTCAACAACCTTGAAATAAGAAATAAATACGGAACGGATAATCAAAGAAGTAATAATCTAACCAAATCATAAATATCATAACTAACGGAATAATATAACACAAGAAACAATTTCCACTCTCATGCTTTAACCAAATGACAATGTATTGGTACTCGTTACCTCACAATACATTGTTCCCACACATAAAACACGTAGCAAATAGACCAGTAAGTTCTAATCCCTCGAGTCAAGGTTAACCATGATACTTACCTCGCTCGACAATAAAAAAATCAATCAACCACGGCTTTGCCTTTTGAACAAGCCTCTAAACCAATCAAATCTAGTAAATTATCGATCAAATGATTCAAAATAATCTTTAGAAACTACCCACCAATAAAAAAAGTCCCATTTTTGATCATTTTTTAAAACTTTAACAAAAGTTAACCCTGGGCTTGCTTGATCAAAATCTGAGGTTCAGACCAAAACCTAATTACTCATTTATCCCCCGAGCCAGGTTATATGATTTGTTTCGAAATCTGACCTCAATTTTGAGGTCCAAATCTCAATTTTACAAATTTTCCAATTTGTCCTAAATCCCTAATTTCTACAATGGAAATCCTAGATTTGATGTTGAAAACACATTAAAGGTAGTGGGTAATTGAAAAAAAATAGATTAAAGTTGCTTACCAATGATTTTGGAAAGAAAATGCTCTTGAAAAATCTCCTCTAAAGTGTTTAAGATTGAGAAATGGTGTAAAATGAGCTAAGTCCCGTTTTCCCCCTCTTTTACCCAACTGCAGATGTCGCAATTGCGATGCATTTTTCGCAATTGTGAACATCGCAAATGCGAGACAAGGGTCGCAAATGCGCCATGTCATATAATCCCAGAAGTCATAATTGCGAATAGACCCACCTTTGCAAATGCAATCTCTTCTTTAAAAAATTCAAATATAACTCAAGAACATGGCGCATTTGCGACCCTTGTCTCGCATTTGCGACTCTGAGATTGCAAATGCGACTCTGAGATTGCAACTGTGGCATCTGAGAGTTTGCAATTTCAAACATTTTCCTCTAAATTGCGAGATTTACCCAGCCCAGCCCAGCCCAGCCCATGCTTATAAATGCGAACAATTGTTCACAAAAACCGAGGCTCGCAATTGCGATCCAGACTTCACAAATGCAAAATTTGCATTGGAACACCAGAACTGGCATTACACTAGTAGTTCAAGTCATCCAAAACTCTTGCAAAATGCGTTCGAAACTTATCCGAGCCCCTCGGGCTCTAAATCAAACACGCACACTGGTATAATAACATCATATGAAATTGCTCGCAAGATTGAAATACCAAAATAAAACCTATAACTACGAATCGAACATCAAAATTCATAAAATTTTCAAAAGAACTCAAGAACTTTCAAATTAACTACCGAGCATTCGAATCCTATCAAATCAACTCCGTTTTGCACCAAATTTTAAAGACAAGTTTTAAATAGTAAAATGAACCTATACCAAGTTTTAAAACCAAAATACAAACCCGGTAGCAATAAATTCAACCTATGGTCAAACTTTAGAATTCTTTAAACCTTCAAATTACTAGTTTTCAAAAAATCACGTTAAATTAAGTTAGAGACTTCTGAATTGAATTCCGTGCATACCCCCAAGTCCAAAATTGCGATACGCACCCACTAGGATCGTCAAAATGATCCGAGTCCATTTACACAAAATATAGATCATGGTTAACTTAAATCATTTTTAAAGCTTAAATTTGTATTTTCTTCAATTTTTTACATAAGACTTTTTGAAAAAAAGACACGGATTGTGCACGTAAATCGATAAATACTAAACAAAGCTAATTGAGATATTGGACACTGAAATAAGTGCTAGAACTCAAAGTGATCTATCAAGTCATCACATTGTCCACCTCTAAAATAAATGTTCGTCCTCGAATGGACATATAAAGGTACCTGAACTGGTGAAAAGGTGTGTGTATCTACTTTGCATATCGGCTGACCTCTCTTTTGCGCTCTAATAGAAGGATAAATCTTAGACCTCAACTTTTGGACCTGTCGTGCTAGAATGGCCACCGACTCCTCCTAGTAAGTCAAATCCTTGAGCTGAAATCTAATACATAGAACAGATCACCGTGATACTTCTGGAGCATCGAGACATGGAACACTAGGTGAATTGCTGATAAGCTAGGTGGCAATGCAAGCTTGTAGGTCACCTCACCAACTCTCTCAAGGATCTCAAAGGGTCTGATATACCTAGGGCTCAACTTGCCCTTCTTATCTAACCTTATCACATCCTTCATGGATGAAACTCGGAGCAAAACCCTCTCTCCAACCATGAATTCAACATCATGAACTCGTAGATCGACATAACTCTTCTTCCTAGACTGAGCTGTATGAAGTTGATTCTAAATCACCTTGACCTTTTCCAAGGCATCCTAAACCAAATCGGTACCCAACAACTGAGCCTCTCCCGGCTCAAACCAACCAACTAGAGAACGACCATGAATCCTATACAAGGCCTAATAAGGAGCCATTTGAATACTCGATTAGTAGCTGTTGTTGTAGGAAAAATAAACAAGCGACAAAAACTAATCTCAAGAACCCCCAAAATCCCTAACACAAGCGCGATGCAGATCCTTCAATATCTGAATGGTGTGCTCAGACTGTCCGTCGAGTGAAATATTGTACTCAAATTAATCTGTGTGCCTAATTCACATTGTAAGGACCTCCACAAGTGTGATGTGAACTGTGTACCCCTATTAGAAATAATAGATACCGACACACTGTGAAGATGAACAATCTTGCGGATACAGTTCGCAGCCAACCGCTCTGAAGAATAGGTAGCTGCCACTGGAATAAAATATGCCGACTTGGTCAACCTGTCTACAATGACACATACTGCGTTAAATTTCTTTGAAGTATGTGGGAGACCAATAACGAAATCCATGGTAATAAGCTCCCACTTCCACTCGAGAATCTCAAGTCTCTAAAGTAAATTTCCAGGTCTCTAATGCTCGTACTTCACCTGTTGGCAATTCAAACACCGAGCCATAAAAATAACTATATCTTTCTTCATTCTTCTCCACCAATAATGCTACCTCAAATCCTAATACATCTTGGCGGCAGCGGAATGAATGAAATACCGCGAACTATGGGTTTTTTCAAGAATCAACTCATGAAGCCTATCCACATTGGGAACACAAATATGACCCTACATCCGCAACACCCCAGCATCTCCAATAGAAATATTTTTGACATCACCGTGTCCTTAAGGACAAGCAAATATGGATCATCATACTGGTGCTCTATGATGCGTTCATGCAAAAAAAACCAAGAGACTGTGCAAGTAAGAACCCGACTAGGCTCTGAAACATCTAACATCACGAACTGATTGGCCTAGGCCTGAACATCTTATGCTAGTATTCTCTCACCAACTGGAACATATGTAAGGTTACTCATACTCACGACCTTTCTACTCAAGTCATTGGACACTATATTGGCCTTCCTGGGATGATACAAAATGGAAATATCATAGTATTTCAACCTCCGCTGCCTCAAGTTGATATCCTTTTACTTAAACAAGTAATGTAGACTTTAATGATCTGTGAATACCTTACATGACACACCGTAGAGGTAATGCCTCCAAATTTTAAATATATGAATAATTGTTACCATATCTAAGTCATGAACATGGTAATTCTTCTCATGAACCTTCAACAATCGTGACGTGTATGCAATCACCCTACTATCCTGCATCAATATTTCACCAATCCCAATACGCGATGTATCAAAATACAACATATAGGATCCTAAACTTGTGGCAACACCAACACTGGGGTTGTAGTCAAAGCAATCTTGAGCTTTTGAAAGCTATACTCACACTCATCAGACCATTTAGACGGGGCACCCTTTTGGGTCAATCTAGTCAATGAGGCTGCAATGGATGAAAACCCCTTGGTGAACTAGCGATACTAATGTTTAACCAAAAAATGGAATTTTGACTAAAGCTATAATTTAGAAGAACTCGGGTTATTGATAATCGCAAGAATGAATAAAAGAAAGCAATTCAGATATCAAGAATATAATCAAGAGAAACAAGTAAACCAAAGTATATTCAGATAGTCTTCTCTCTCTCTTACATTTGATCAGTTCTATCCTTTTTATAGTTATTTTGGAGATATGCATTTTGCTCTTGTTATTATAAGCAATTAAAGTCATTGAATGCCACGTTATATAATTATTATATTTAAGACATATTCTCTAACGTTTTTGGTATTTAATGCTCATTAAATACTGTATTTGGACTCTCATGCGTTGTCAGATTCATTCCCTTTGATTCTTGAGCTTAAATAACTTGAACAGATATGGACATTAACTTCTTTTTGAATGACCGGTCGTGCCTCCTCCTTTGCTTTCTGCTCGTATCTATTGCAACTCGTGCCTCCTTGCCAGCTGTAATTCTTTGACCAGTCTATGTGTCTCGACATGTCATCTTCATACCTCTTTAATATGTAAATTCAAATTTTCCTAATACAAATAGTCCCACCACTTGCCATTTATTCATCAGTTGAATATTTGGGAAGTGGATTTCATTAAAACAGAAATTTTTGTCACCATTAATGCTGTGACAGAATTGATGCTTCAATTGTCACTTCCATTTAATGCATTTCACATGTGTCACCTTCCTATTAGTTATGCAGTTTTACAACACTTTTTTAGGCTTTCTTTTCGGCTTTCCTGTTTACGAAGTGTCAGTTATCATTATTATGGCTCTTTCATCATTACACCTCTTCCTTTGACAGTTTCTTCTTCATATAAATGCAACCTCTCTCTTTGTCTTTTCTACATAAAGTTTTCTGAACATTCAATTTCTCAAACCTCTATTTGCTTCTTCTTCATATCACCATGTCTTCATCAAACCCTAACCCTAGTAAAGTATCCATAGTTTATAGCTTCCTCAATGTCCCCAGTAGGAGCAGAAGAGGAGGTTGACTCCGTAACCTAGGATTTTCTTCTGTACGCGGTTCTTCTGTTTCCTCTCCTAGTTCTGGCCCCTCTTCTAGAACTATAGGTTCTATCTCACAAAGGTCCTCTTTTAGGGGCAAAGATTCTTCTGAACCTCTTCACGAACCATTAGTAGAAGAGATAGTCCCTGCAGAACTATCTTTCTATAATGATAGGGCGTCATTTAGGAACCAAGTAGCTTCTTTAGATCGGGCTGATGTTTACCCTCCCCCCCCCCCAAATTATAGAAGGTTTGATTCCTTTAGTTCGTAGAGACTGCCACTGGAGTAGTGATTTCCCTATTACTATCCCCAATCCAAACCAAAGAATTACCTCTTACATAACTGGGTATTCTTTTGTCTATACATACCATTTCACCTTAGGGTTTAATTCGACTATCGACCCTGTTATTCTTTAGTTCTGTCACTTCTTTGATGTTTGCTTGGGTAAAATTGGCCCAATCATATGGAGGGTTGTCGAGGGTTGTCACCTGTTTGAGGTATTTGACTAATACAACTAGGGTTCCTTTCAATTTTCCATACTTGATTCATCTTTATTCCCTTAGGCTCTTTCGCAATGAGGTTTTTACACTAGTAGCCAGGAGCAAGAGGGTTATGGTGAGCCCTAAAGATGACAAAGACTGTGGCTGGTATGCCAGGTTTGTTGATGTACCCACTCTTAGTCTAGTGGGTGAACAAAACATTCCCTTCCCTGAGAAGTGGAATTTTGCACGTGAGTATTTTAACTTTCTCGTACCCTTTCTTTCAACTTATTGATTTTCCTAATTCTATTTTCTTTTTCCAGCAATCATGGGAGTTGTGGACGCGGTTCCCAATTTTCGTGATTGGGTAGACAAGTTATTGAAGACTGCACCAATGGATGGTAGGTCTTGGAAGACCCTTTCCAACCGATTTGGTTGGAAAGTAAAAACTCATAGTAAGAGTGTTCATTTTACCTTTCATACTTTTACTATATTAATTTATTTTTTGTGTTGCACTACTCTCAATCCCTCTTTTTATCAGGATTTGCTGTTCGAGGGGTTACTGTGGAGTCGATCATGGCTTCTCGTATTTTTTTAGAAAGGGCCCAAGAAATAGTCTCGGGTTCTTCATCGAAAAGAAAAGCCATTGCTGATCAAGACTCTGAAGAAGAGGAAGATGGAGGTGCCCTGGTAACAAGGCCACGGGCCAGGAGACGCATTATTTCTGATGATGAAGCAGAAGTATCCCCCCCAGTTCTTCTCCTCATACCGAACCTATTGAGCCCTAGTTGTAGTTCTTGATGATGATGTTGCTACCGCTGTTGCTCACGATTCTATTGAGCAGCTTTTTGTTAGCGGGTTTGGCAATGAGAACTTAGGTCCAGTTTCTGATGAGACTCCCCTGGCTTCTTTTTCTACTCTCGTGTCTGTGATTCCTTCTTTGCCTATCTCGACTGTTCCTACTCCTTCCCAAGCTACCATCTTTACTATTTCCACCATGCCTCCTTTGACAACTCTTCCTCTACTTTCTCACCATGTAGAAGTTGGTTCCTCAAGTGGAGGCGGTGCTATGAGGTAGGTGATCATTGAAGTCCCCAGTGAGGGTAATCTTTTAAGAAAATCTGGTCAAGTGGATGTATGGCTAAAGCCTTTAATTGGTCTGATTTATAAGTCTACGTTGGAGAGCCATAGTTCCTTGACGTTGATGAATGATATTATTCATTGTACTTTAAAGGTATTTTCCATTTCTTTCTTTTGTCATTTTCTTTATCTTTAAGATTCTCATTTCCCCCTTTTTTAGGCCAATCTCATCGTCACAGAGATGATAAAAAGGGTTACTTACACAGAACAATTAATGCATGATTATCAATTGGAAGCATTCAATTGGAAGGAGCAGTTCGAGAGTCTTCAGATTGACATGGACTATTTAGAGAAAAGCAAGAGTACCTTGGAGCGGCAGGTACGATCCTTGACTTCGGAGTTAGGAGTTATAAAGGATTCCTCAAGTCAAGCGGAGAAAGAAAAAGCTCGTCTGGAATCTTCCTTTTCCGAGCAGTTGTCCAAGGCTAGTGAAGAGATTAGAGGACTGAAGGTTCTCTTGAATGAAAAAGAAGCTTATGCTAGAGAACTTGTGCAGAATTTGACTCAAGTACAAGAAGATCTTCGAATTTCTTCTGATAAGGTTTGTGCTTTAGAGAATTTCCATACCTCTCTTCAAGCTTCTTACACATCTGTCTTGGCTGAAAATGAGAAGTTGCATGATGACATTGCTGCTTGGGAGAGGGATTACAAGATCCTTGAGGACAAGTCTACTATGGAAGTGAGTTGGGCATTTTTGAATTCTTGCCGCGATACCCTTGTTGAAGCCAGCAAAGAGAATTTTAACTTAGAGTCTGAGTTAGAAAAAACAAATAAAGCTATTGAGAAAGCTCAGCAAACTTAATAAGATTTTCCTTCTCCTATGGCCGAAGCTCTCGTGAATGTTGAAGTTGATACGGGTATCCCAACTCTTCCAAGCCCAATCGAGCTTTTTGCTGTGAGTCAAGTTCAACCCGCAACTGTTGATACACCTGCCCAAGTTGAGCCCATTGCCTTTGATGCACCTTCTACAGTTCCCTTATCTTCCTAGTGATAAATTTAAACTGTTTGAATTCTTTTTTCTTTTGCAGGTACCTTTTTGGAAGGTTATGTTTAAAACCCTTGATTTCGTTTTGAGGGTTTATTTTGGAAACACAAGTCCCCAGACCTTCCATGGGGCAATTGTATAAATAATTTTGCAGCTTTATAACTAAGTTTTTTCTTTGTCTTATGCTTTTTAATATTTTAGAAGTTTTCTCGTTATTATCTTGAACTTCTATTTAATTTATTCTCGCCTTTATTTCTAAGGACTTATCGAATAATCTGCATTTTTATTCTTAAGAAAATACTTCTATTAACTTCATGAATAACTAAATTAAATATGAATTTTATAAAAGAGGGCCCTTTTATATTCGACACTTAATGAAGAAGACGTCTCAACTTCGTAATGGTGTTAACGTACGATGAAATAAATAGGAATACACGTGCTTTTTTTAAAACAACTTATGACAAGTTTTTATTCTAACTTTGTCTGGTTTTGAATAACACTTTACATGTATTTGAATTACATCTATGACTTTCTCGTAACTATTTTTCTTGTAACAGATTTAAAAAAGAAAAAAAATAAACACGAGGTTTTTCTTTATAACCCGTTTCAGTATAATAAACACGAGGTATTTCTTTATAACTCATTTCAGTACATAGCCTTTACCCTAACTATAATAAGGTTTTCTTTGGCCTTAGCTCGTGACTTCTGCACTTGTCTTTTTCAATGAGCGAACGTTTTAGGCTTAATATTTGTTTTTTCTCAATCTTCTTTGCCTTTATACACATGCATATGCTTGTGTATATTATGTAGTCCCCCAAGTGTTTGAGTGTTGAAGTATGAAGCCTCGAGCACTTGATTATTCCTCTCATTTAGTCCTTTCCCTGAAAAAAGAAAACATACGGGACTCGGAGGTGCGATTATAGATGAAGACTGCTTAACCTGTTTGAATTTTTATCAGAATAATTGTAACCTTAGACCTGGAATTTTAGTTAATTCCACGTGCCTTGCAGGTCGTGACTCATCATTTAGTACGGGCTAGCTTTTTGCCTATCATCTAAAATCGTTAGTAAAATTTTAACAATTCAAAAATAAACTTTAAAATATGGGTACCTGACCGTTGATATTCCTTAGAAATAATATCTCTTTAAGTGAACAACATTTCAATGTGAAGGTAGTATCTTGCCATCCATTGTTTCCAGTTCGTATGCTCCGTTACCTATAATACCATGAACTTTATAGGGTCCTTCCCTTGCAGGACTTAATTTACCTGCATTAGCTACCTTCGTGGATTGAAAAACCTTTTTAAGCACGAAGTCCCCAATTTTGAAGAATCTGAGGCGTGCTTTCCGGTTGTAATACCATTCTATAACTTGCTTCTGTGCTGCCATTCTTATCAACGCAGCTTCCCTTCTTCCTTCAAGTAAATCTAGATTTACACGCATTTCTTCGCCATTAGACTCTTCTGTTGTGAGTGCAAATCTTGTACTTGGCTCTCCTATCTCAACATGAATTAAAGTTTCTGCTTCATAAACCAATGAAAATGGTGTTTCTCCCGTACTTGTGTTTGTTGTTGTGCGACATGCCCATAAAACACCAGGTAACACTTTTGGCCAATTTTCCTTTGACTCTTCTAAACGCTTGTTTAAATTATTGATAATGATTTTATTTGTTGATTCTGCTTGCCCATTACCCTCCGAATGATAAGGTGCAGACACAATCCTTTTAATCTGCCAACTTTGAAAGAATTCCGTGATTTGAGTTCCTATAAACTAAGGGCCATTATCACACACGATCTCTTTTGGTACACCGAATCGGCATATGATATTCCGCCAAATGAAATCTTTAATTTCCTTTTCTCGTACCTGTTTGAATGCTCCTGCCTCTACCCATTTAGTAAAATAATCAGTGAGTACAAGCAAAAATCTTACCTGTCCTTTTGCTTGTGATAATGGACCTACGATATCCATTCCCCATTTCATAAATGGCCACGGTATGATGACTGGATGTAGTAATTTCGCAGGTCTATGCATATTATTACCGTACCTTTGACATTTATCGTATTTAGCCACAAAAATTTCTGCTTCTTCTTCCATTTTAGGCCAATAATACTCTGGCCTAATTAGGGTTCTTACCAGTGATCTTCCTCCAGCGTGATTCCCACAATGCCCCTTATGTATTTTTCTCATTACATACTATGTTTGAGAAGGTCCAAGGCATCGAGCTAAAGGACCACCGAACATTTTACGGTATAGATTGTGCTTTAAGCAGTACCAAGCAGCCTTTTTTCGAAGCACATGGGCTTTTTCTTATCATCAGGGACGGTACCATACTGCAAAAAAGCAACAATCTCGTTCCTCCAATCCCAAAGTTGGATTATTAAAATTTACCTCATTCTTATAGGGGTCGAGAACCGAATGAAACAAATGAATAACTGAGGCGCTTGAATCACATGCCACGCCAGCCGCAGATGTGAGATTAGCTAAGGCGTCCACTTCAATATTTTCACCCCTTGGTATTTGTGTAACTTTCCAGGTTCAAAATTGCTTTATCAATTCCCGTACCTTTTCTAAATACTATTGCATCCTTGCTTCCCTAGCTGTATAAGTCCCCAGTATTTGATTAACCACGAGTTGTTAATTTCTTTTGATTATAATCTGACTTATGCCAAGTTCTTGCGCTAGTTCTAAACCTGCAATTACAGCCTCATACTCTGCCTCATTATTAGTTATAAAATGACATTTGATAGCTTGTCAAATGGTTTCACCCGTAAGTGGTACCAAAATGATCCCTAAACCTGCACATTTTATGTTAGACGAACCATCAGTGAATAAAGTCCAAGTTCCTAGATTAGCTCTATTGAGTACCTGTAATTCTTTTTCTGCTTCTAATTGCATCCATTGGCTAAAATCAACCATAAAATCAGCTAACACTTGAGATTTTATAGCAGTTCTAGGTTGGCACGTGATTCATACTCACTCAATTCTATAGCCCACTTAGCCAACCTACCTGATAACTCATGCTTATGTAGTATATTACATAAGGGATAAGCAGTTACTACATCAATAGGATGACACTGGAAGTAAGGTTTTAATTTTGTAGATGCCATGACCAATGCAAGTGCAAGCTTTTCTAATTGAGGATACCGTGTCTCCGCATCTAACAAAGATTTACTAACATAATAGATCGGCGATTGTTTATCTCGGTCTTCCCTGGCTAGAATAGCACTTACCGCTACTTCTGAAACAACAATGTAAATGAGCAGTCTTTCCCCAACCTTTGGTTTTGCAAGCAATGGTGGATTTGATAAGTACATTTTCAAACTTTTGAGTGCTTGTTGACATTATTCATTCCATTCAAAATGATCTTGCTTTTTAAGAGCTGAAAAGAATTTAAAGCACTTTTTTGATGATTTAGAAATAAATCTTCCTAATGCTGCAATCCTCCCTATCAATCTCTGAACATTTTTTTTGCTTGTAAGTACATCGAGGATTTCATTAATAGCCTTAATCTGAACATGATTCACTTCAATACCATGGTTAGAAATTAAAAAAACTAAAAATTTACCTGACGCGACACCAAATTCACATTTCTCGGGATTTAACTTCATATTGAATTTGCGCGAGATTTGAAATGTATCAGATAAATGTGATATGTGATCTCTTGAATGCTGAGTCTTAACAAGCATGTCATCTATATAAACCTCCACGGTTTTTCCCAAATGTTCTTGAAACATTTTAGTAACCAGCCTCTGATATGTTGCACTAGCAATTTTGAGACCAAAAGGCATTACTTTATAATAGTAAGTCCCCTATCTGTTATAAATGAAGTTTTTTCTTCATCTTCTGGATCCATTTTGATTTGATTATAACCTGAATATGCATCTAAAAAACTTAATAGCTCATGTCTTGCAGTTGCATCAATTAGTTGATATATATGTGGTAGTGGAAAAGAATCTTTAGGACAAGATTTATTAAGATCTGTGTAATCTACGTAAACTCGCCACTTACCGTTCTTCTTTGGAACTACAACAATATTGGCTAACCAATTAGGATACTTTACCTCGCGAATAGATCCAATCTTTAGCAGTTTTCGAACCTCTTCTTGAATCACATGATTCTTGAAGGTTCCTTGCTTTCTTTTATTTTGTTTGACGGGAGATATGATGCGTATTCATTTAATTTATGACTCATCACTTCCAGCGGTATCCCTGTCATGTCTGAGTGGGACCAAGCAAAGCAGTCCACGTTGTGAGCACTGATTTTTGCCCTATATGAGAATTACTCCCAAAAATTCAAAATAAAATAGTTTTGGGTTGTGTGTGATTTTTGTGGATTTTGCGTTATTTTTCTTTTATTGTTTGTATTTGTCTGTGCGTGTTTGTTTGCTTAAATTAATAGAAAA
>MU746726.1:3270-18680 GCA_026770625.1 Nicotiana glauca
GGAATAAGGTGGGACATTGTTATGCACGTGTGGCGAAATAAGGCGGTGCCTGTTATATTATTTATTGCACACATGGCGAAATAAGGTAGGCTATGCCAGGGATTGATTGTATAGAGTTGTGACGGCCTGTTGAGGCATTCCTATTGTTTTTCTATTGTGATTGTGGATTGTTATTCTGTATGAACGTTACCACTTGGGAGTTGTGAGGTAACATCGTACGTGCGGTCCGTCCGCCTTTTTCATGTTTGTTGGTTGATAGAATTTTTGTTAGAAACATTTGCACAAGCATACACGTAGCTGAGTACTCCTATTAGAGGTGAATTCCTCCTGACTTTTCTAAGGATGGTGGCACGCCTCGCTTATCCATTTTATTTTTGAGAGTGGCCCTAGTTAGGCAGTTAGTTGTCGGTATGACCATGAGATTGATGGGGCACAGGATGCCAATTGTTAGATTTCAGATGCTAGTTCTTCGCAAATTGTGGTTAGTCAGAGTCTTGGTGAAATTGTGGAAAGAATGAGATAAGGCCTTCTGTGAACATCATAGTATGGTAGGAATTATTTACTTGTTTCTTTTCTCTGCTGTGTTGTGACCTTAGGATTTTGGTTGTGATTTTACCGTTGTTTTTGCATCATCATTTATTATATTCTTATTGATAATCGTTGTATTTACCCTTGTTGTGAAGTGTAGCATTTTTGGTCGTTCACGCATTCTTTACATATTCATATGTCATTACTATTTGTTCCTATGATTATACTGTTATTGACCGGTAGGTGTCATGACTGTTCCTCGTCACTACTTCATCGAGGTTAGTATTGATACTTACTGGGCACCGTCATGGTGTGCTCATGCTACTCTTCTGCACATTTTTGTTGTGCAGATACAGGTACTTCCGTTCAGTTCTGTCAGCCTTGGAAGGAGGCATATCGGTAGAGACTTCAAGGTATATCTGCTACATTCGCAGACCGAGGAGTCCCTTTCTAGCTTTCTGTAAAAAGTATAGTTCTTTCAGTATTTTATCCTTTGTATAGATATTCTCGAGTCAGTGCCTCTTATGTATCCCTTTAGCTTGTGATTTGTGAGTTTCCGGGTTTTGGGAGATGTTGTTAGCTTCGAGAATTGTTATGGTATGTGTCATACGGCACCTTAGGCACCATTTTTTTATTTTACTAATTCAGTTTATTTTATTTATTTTCTGCAATTATGGTTATCTTCCGCATTGTTAGGCTTACCTAGTCGTAGGGACCAGGTGCCATCACGACATGTTCATGGAGGGTGAGCTGGGGTCGTGACAGTAACCTTGAGGAAATAAAACAAAGAAGTGGAACAATTGTAGGAAAATTGGTTCACAGGTTGGAAAGGTCCATTACAATAAAAGAGTGTGCCATACTTAGGGCACATTCGGGCAGTTGTATCAACAAAGAATGGCCCGCGTTTATAACAAGAAAGTTCATCCTAGGAATTTTGAGGTGGGACAACTCGTGCTGAGACGCATTTTCCCTCATCACCAGTGAAGCGAAAGGAAAATTTGCTCCTAATTGGAAGGGTCCATACATAATCCGGAAAATATTACCGAGAGGAGCACTATATCTGGGAGACATCGAAGGAAATGACCCTGAAATAGCAGTCATGCAGATACAGTCAAAAGGTACTATGTCTAGGCCTCCTGGTTTGATGGCTTTTGTGTAATTGAGATGACGAAGGTTTTCCTTCCCGCTACCCCAAACACTATCAACCCTTCGTAAACCCTTTGAGCCGGTTACTCTTCTTTGGTCACCCTCTTTGGAACCCGGAAGTACTAAAAAAAAGAAAAAGAAAAGATAAAAAAAGGAAAGGAAAAATAAAGAGAAAAGAAAAACAAAACAAAACAAAACAAAATAAAAACAACAAAAACAATGTTTTGCCTGAACTACATTTGACTTGATTCCGAAAGGATACGTAGGCAGCCTCTCGCTGAGGTTCAGTCATACCGAAACTAAAATTCCAATTTCCCTAAAATTGAAACTGGGGAAGATGATATAATGGTTCGGCTATGAATCCGCCGAAGCGGTTCCAAAGTTGTAGTTCGCCCAAAATTCTTTTTACCTCAAAGACCATCCAAGTCCTTCCGATCAATTGGCAAAGGCAGGGAAGTGGCAAACGTCATTGTTGGAATCTGATACAATTCAAATTCAGAGAAATAAAATGAGAGAGTCTTATTGGTGAAAACCTTCGGGCACCATAAGGCGATGGTGAGTAGAGAAAATGAAAATGAGAGAGTCCGCTTAGTGAAAACTCGCAAAGAGCACTATCGGGCGACGGTGACAAGAGAAATGAGAGAGGTCGATTAGCGAAAACCCGCAAAGGGCGCTGTCGGCCGAAAAAGAAGACATCTCACCATTAAAAGAGTACTGGCAAGGTTCCCTGGTTTTGAAATACGGATCAATGGGTTCACGAGAAGTTTGAAAATTTGTGCGGGTCGGGCGTCCAGTCCAAGAAGCATGTTATGTTCATTTGAAGCCGGCATGCACCCAAGATAAGTCCTTCTTTTCCCCCGAAAGGGATGCTTCTCTTTAAACTCATATGCTTGCCTGTTGCATACTTTCCTTTGAATGCCTTTCGGTTTAACTCTGATTCCGTAACTATTACAAAGAAAAGGTGGCAGGACCGGCTTCACAGGGCTCCGCCTGGTCAGACTCGAAGAAAATGCCCAGCCTCGGTGAGTGCGTCAAGCCAATCCCGACTGACCATAGTGGTTGATGCTTTCGAAGCAAAGACATTGGAAAAGAAAGAAAATCAAAGGCAAGGGCAGAATAAAGTGAAAAGGCCAAGGCTCACACGGGCAAGTCATAATGAAATCCTGAGAGTTGAACTCGGTTTCTTTGAAAAGAGATTCACCTTCAAGGCCAACAAGCAGCAAAGTTCTCAACGGAAAAGGGGTCGGATCAAGCAATTAGGATGATCAAGGCCACAAAACCAACCACCGTTTCAAACTAATAAATTGTTCTTTGTTGAAAACAGGTTTCATCCAAATCAACCATGCAAGAAGCAGGTGTAGCCCAAAAAGAAATGAAATGTGCAAGCGTCGAACCAGCTTTGCAGCAGGAAAATGACCAAAAGGAAGTTTTCCCAAAATTCTCTCATGTGTTTTGCTAAATAAAAAGGAAAATATAAAAAGAAGAAGAAAAGAAAATGAAAATGAAAATCCCAAAAGAAAAACAAATCATAGTAGTATAGGAACTTTTTCTTTCCAAATCCCGGTCAAAAAACTGAGGATCTCCCGACAAAAAACCGAGGAGCCTTTTCTTTCCAAATCCCGGCCAAAAAATCGAGGATCTCCCGGCGAAAAAATCGAGGAGCTTTTTCTTTCCAAATCCCGGCCAAAAAACTGAGGATCTCCCGGCCAAAAAACCGAGGAGCTTTTTCTTTCCAAATCCCAGCCAAAAACCAAGGATCTCCCGGCCAAAAAACTGAGGAGCCTTTTTCTTCCAAATCAGGCCAAAAAACCGAGGATCTCCCGGCCAAAAACCGAGGAGCCTTTTCTTTCCAAATCCCGGCCAAAAAACCGAGGATCTCCCTGCCAAAAATCGAGGATCCTTTTCTTTCCAAATTCCGGCCAAAAAACCGAGGAGCTTTTTCTTTCCAAATCTCGGCCAAAAAAACCGAGGATCTCCCGGCCAAAATACCGAGGAGCTTTTTCTTTCCAAATCCCGGTCAAAAAATCGAGGATTTCCCGGCCAAAAACCGAGGAGCCTTTTCTTTCCAAATTTCGGCCAAAAAACCAAGGAGATTTTTCTTTCCAAATCCCGTCCAAAAACCAAGGATCTCCCGGTCAAAAAACCGAGAAGATTTTTCTTTCCAAATCCCCGGCCAAAAAACCGAGGATCTCCCAGCCAAAAAACCGAGGAGCTTTTTTTTTTCAAATCCCGATCAAAAATCGAGGATCTCTCGGCCGAAAAACCGAGGAGCTTTTTCTTTCAAAATCCCGGCCAAAAAACCGAGGATCTCCCGACAAAAAAACTGAGGAGCTTTTTCTTTCCAAATCCCGGCCAAAAAACCGAGGATCTCCCCGCCAAAAAACCGATGAGCTTTTTCTTTCCAAATCCCGGCCAAAAAACCGAGGATCTCCCGGCCAAAAAACCGAGGATCTCCCGGCCAAAAAATCGAGGAGCTTTTTCTTTCCAAATCCCTGCCAAAAAATTGAGGATCTCCCAGCCAAAAAACCGAGGAGCTTTTTCTTTTCAAATCCCGACCAAAAAATCGAGGATCTCCCGGCAAAAAAATCGAGGAGCTTTTTCTTTCCAAATCCCGACCAAAAAATCGAGGAGCCTTTTCTTCCCAAATCCCGACCAAAAATCGATAATCTCCCTACACAATCCTGATTTGATTGCTTAGATATATGTCACAACTAACTCACGAAATTTTCCTAGTAAAAACTGGGGCAGAAAATTTTGTTCGTTTGTTTGTTTTGGTATCTTAAGCAGGTCAACCTCAAGACATATGGTGCGAGGTAACCGATGAAATGAGTCTCAATCGAGAATCAAGAAAAGACGAAAGGAACAAAGAGAAATGAACTTAAATGTGAAGCAAGCGAGGGCGCGGATTGCTCAAAATTTGATTGAAATCACAAGCTTCGCCGATCCTATTTTGACCCAATGCTGCATGAAGAAGTAAACACCTACAACTTGCGAGCATCAAGATTCAGATCGAAGTCCACAGCAAATCAGCTAAGACTCAAGATTAAGTTTCAAGAGAATTATAAATAGGAATCTTGTAACTCATAGTTGATAGGCATAGCTAGCTTAGTTTTGATTTTTCTTTTGGTGTAATAAGGAGGTAAGCAAGCAGTAGCAGCAGCAGCGGCAAAATCACAGCTCCGGGTAATCCCAGCTACCAGACCTTCCCGAACAACACTGACCTGATTCCTTTTTAGCCAGGGATATGTAGGCAACCTTTGAAGCAGGGTGCAGTCTGACGGTTTTCAAAAAATGCTTCACATGGAGTATTCGAACGGGCAAAAATCGCTCGTATCCGCTCACTTATCTTTGCCCGAGAACTCTGTGTGTTTCCGAGCAAAGAAGGGCAGCTGTGAGCACGTGATTTTTGCCCTACATGAATTATTCCCAAAAATTCAAACAAAATAATTTTTTCTTTCATTATTTTACAAGTTGTGAATTTTGTGTTATTTTCTATTAATTGTTTGTATTTTATTTGTGCATTTTAATTCATATGAAAATATAAAAAATACGCTTGACATTTGCATTTAGGGTCTAATTTCATATTTTAGGATTAATTAGTGGTTAAGTTATTTTTAGAACAAAATATGAAGAAAATAATAAAAATAGTCCCCTTTTGCATTTTTAATTGTTAATTATTAAATTTGTCACGAAATAGATTTTAAATAATTTTTAGGAATTAATTAGCTTCATTTTGGAAATAAATTAGGTCTCTATTTTAATTCTGTATTTTAATAAAATCAGAAATATATAAAATACAAAATAAAAATAAACAAAAGAAATAAAAGAGAAAAACAAAAGAAAACAAGTTAAAGAAAAGGGCTGGTCTTAAGGACCCAAATTTGGGCCAAAATAACTAAGCCCAAACGCTAGCCCCAGCCAAAGACTCCTTCCAAATACCCATTTTCCCCAGGCCAAAAGTCCTGGTCTGATCCGGCCAGGCAGAGGTAAAACGACGCTGTTTGGCATCATTCCATCCTAGCCATCCATTCCCCATGATCCTACGGCCCTCATCAACCCAAACAATTAAATAAAATTGTCCAAAAACCCTAAAAACATTTGTGTTTTCCTCGTACACTTGCCTGTAGCGCCAATATAACACCACTACCCTCTGCCCTAACGCCGCCGGCCGAAAATCACCGTTGCCGGCGGCCAACGTCCAAATCGCCTCAAATTTTCACCAGTTCTTCTCCTCACTCCCCTCTCCCCGAATCCACCCTTAGTTTGTCCCAAATCCTACCTAATCTCCCCAAATCTACCAAACCTAGGTGCCGCCACCACCGTGCACGGCGGCGTCGGCTCCAAACAACCCCAATATAACACCAGAGCCTTCCCTGACCTCCCTCATACCCAATATCCAACCAGATTCCTTTGAACATCATTAAAATGGCTCGATTTTTTTATTAATGATGGCATAACCCTAGGTGCTTATGTTGTTCGATTTTCGCCTGATTGCTTGAATCTGGTATTGGGTTCGAGTCACGAAACAATGTTTCGTTTGTTCTTTGGGAAGAACAAATGCTTAACATTGTTCCGAGGCTCGAATCGAGTTTTCAATCCCCGTTCCAGCCTTGCGTAGGTGAGTTTCTCCTACATCTTTAATTAGCTTAAATAAAATTTGTTCTTCGTTCTATTCTTGTTATTTCTGGTTTTCTTTTTGTTTCTCTGTTATTTTTCTTTCTTAGCAGTAATTAAGTATTTTAGGTCTGATAATTAGTTTAAACTTTTTCTTTGATTCTTCCTTTGTTAGTCAATAGTAATTTGTTTTGCTGTGTTTGAGTCTTTATCATTCGAGCATGTTCAGTATTATAGGGTTTAATTTAAGCTTTGTTAATTTGAATAAATTTCTTCGTGCTAATTGATATTGTTTTAATTCTCATGTGTGATTTAATTCTACCCAGTTTGATTTTGTGGTTGGTTCAATTAGTTGATCCATGATTATTTACTACAACTTGATTTAAGATTTAATTTCATGATTAGCTAAATCTGTCCAGTGAATTTGATTTTAAGGTCTGTTTGATTGTAAATAATTGGTTTTAGCATTGATTGATTAACCATAGTTGAGTAGCTGGTTTGGTTATAGCTGATAGTTCAATTAGTGTTAGTAATTTTAGGTTGAATTCAAGGGTAGCTTAGACATTTAGGATTGGATAGCACATGGTAGTTGAAACTAGAATCTTCTAGGACCTTCCAAAGTAGGACTTTAGTGTAATTTCAGTAATTATAGTGTATTAACTTGTGACACAAGTCAGAAAATAAATGAGTAAATAAAGAGGGACTGGAATGAAAATAAAAAATTTGAGGGCTGCCCATTAGTTTGCCTATATAAGGCAGTCACCTCTGCCTTGAAAACAAGTTTTTTAGCCTCCAAAAATTTCCCCCAAAAGTATTCTTTCAGTTCTCCAGATCTGAAATAAGAAAATTCAAATTTAAAAAAAAAAAGATAAAAACACAATAGAAATTACAAAAAATCAAAAAAAATACTATTTCATTCAATTTCTTAGGTTAATTTCAAGTTTAGTGGTTGATTTGCATTTCTTAATTCAATCCCTGGTAATTGGAGTTCAGCAGTGTTTCTAGTTGGTTTTCAAGTGAGTTTTGGGTTCAATCGAGACACTTTAGGATCAGTTTGGGCTTTGTGTCACTGTGAGTTGTTTCTGGGTTCATTTGAAGGTCATTTGAGCTTGTTCGAATTTGTTTTGGGTTGATTCGTTGATCCTGCTTGGTTTTTAAGTGTTTTTGGATTCCTTAACTTATCCTTGGCTGCTGCTTGGAGTTGTTACTGCTGCTGACCTTTTCCTCTTCTTATTGCTCTCTAATTCCCAGGTACATGTTCGAATCCTACCTGCTGTGACTTTGAGCTTGAAATGGGAACAAAATGATTTACTTATTTAATCATGCAGTATGCTGCTTGGACTGTTGTGTGCTGGTAGTTAAATAGATGTAAGGTATAGTTGTTAAACTTAGTTGGAAGTCGATTTGTATCTGTAGAAGTCCCGGATTGTATAATTAAGACTCGACTATTTTCTATATTGTTGTGACGTTTAGAATCAATTGTAGTTCATTTTCCTAGTAGCTGAATATTGTGTATTAAATTTAAAACTAGACTGCATGAATATTACTTTCTGGATTCGGATCATAAGTTGAACACCTGGTTGAGTTTAATAGCTGTAGAAATATATTTAAAATAGTTTTCTGTTTACTTCAGTAATCCAAGCACAAAGTCACGAAGTCATTCATGTGTTTAAATGTTGTATAGTAGTGTTAATTTGAGTGGTCCAAAATAGTTAGCTTGCTTTGATTTCATATCTGAACCTGTTCATATATAGTGTTAAATGAGATCCTGAAATTGAGTTGCTACTTCTGTTGTTAAGTTCCTACGTTTAATTGGATTCTCATCTTCAGTGATACTTAAGAGCTCACTAGTAAATATATACAAATAGATAATATGAGTTGGAATTGGAATTTAGGACTTATAACAATTTAGGATGACTTCAGTAAGTACTTGGCCCAATTAACTCAGGGCAACGTTTGATCAGCCATCACAGTCAATTTGGGCCTTAGTGCTCTAACAGGCGGCCCAGGCCTATGTCTAGCCTGCCCTTATGCATACTATGAATTTTGAGTTTTAAACAGGCTGTGCTCGAAGGCCCAAGTTGGTTGTAGATTTGAATTTGTATGAACTTATGGACTATAATATAGTAGCTCTTAAACAATGTCAATCAATTAAGACTTTTTCTTAGAGACAAGATTAAATAGAAAATCATAGTTGCTTTAGGATTGCTTTTTAATTAATAAAAGAGATGAGCCTCGCTAAACAAAACACATAATTACAGGGCCCTCCTCAAACGGCTATATTAATACTTAGAACTCGGGACGTGCCGTTTAGCGAATTTCACGGCTTTCCCCAAAGATAATAACACGTTAGTTATTTTAGGTTCGTTACTTAATAATTTTACCTTCCTAAATACGGGTGCACATTTATGTGACCCAATCCAAATCTCAACGAAGTCGAAATGTGTCAAAAATCGCGGGTGCATTTATGTGACGCGGTTCGAGATATGTTTTCATGGCGTTGCAATTTTTTTAAAATAATAATAATAAAAGCGGTTCAAAGTAAAAAATACATAGGTCAAAACATGTACTAAAATCAAATAAATAAGCCAAATATGACAGTTGAGCAACCGTGCTAGAACCACGGAATCCGGAAATGCCTAACACCTTTTTTCGGGTTAACAGAATTTTATATTCGGATTTCTGGATCGCGGACTGTTAAACAGAGTCATATTTTCCTCGATTCGGGATTCAATCGGTGACTTGGGACACCATAAATCTCCCAAGTGGCGACTCTGAATCTTAATAAACAAATCTCGTTTCGATTGTCCTTTAATTAGAAAAACTCCTTTACGCTTTTGCGGGAGTAGTGAAAAAGGAGGTGTGACAATATATTTTTTTAAAGGTTAATAGACCCACGTCAGTTAACTCTTAGCTCTAATGTTTAACCATTTTTTTTCTCTTTTCATTTAATTTATGGGCCACTACTCCATGATGTATAGTATTTAGTTAAACCACAGATTCTTTCTGTATTTCATGCTGTATACTACTTGACCTTCACGTTAATCTCATATGTAGGAAATGCTTAATTCTCGAATATCGTAGTTGCTTTATGTGCTCTAATTAATTAAATTATCATTACTACGGGTACGGTTCCCGTGGCATAGTTGTGATACCTAATTTTAAATTAGTTTTAAATATGAACATCCATAGTTTGTTTTAGTTGAGCAAAATCTTTTGAAATACATCGAGGTCTACCATGCCAAATAAAATCTCAAATGCATGGCCCTCGCTTAATTGTTTCTTTTAAACCCTTAGAACTCGAGGCGTGCCATTTAGCGAATTTTCATGGCCCTCGCAAAGTTGGCGCGTTATTTTAATAATATTACCTTCCTAAATTCGGGTGTGCATTTCATGTGACCCAAATCCAAATCCTAAAACGTTGAATAAAATGTATTTCGGATTGCGGATGCATTTCATGTGACGCGATCCAAAGACACATTTTAGACGACGTTAAGTCTTCTTTAAAAATGAATAAAAGCGGTTAATAAGTTAAAATTATACCATAGGCTAAAACATGTATTGAAATCAGATAATAGGCCAATTGTAATAATTTAAGTGATCGCGCTAGAACCACGGAATCCGGGGGTGCCTAACACCTTCCACTGTGTTAACAAAATTCCTTAGTCAGAATTTCTGGTTCGTAGACGTCACAAGGAAAGTCGAAATCTTCCTCGATTTGGGATTCAAAATTAGCCGATGACTTGGGAAACCAAATAAACTATCCCAAGTGGCGACTCTGATCAATAAATAATCTCATTTCGAATAATGTCACTTAAAGTGGAAAAACTCCCTTATATGCTATCATTCGGGGTGGTGTGTAAAAAAGGAGGTGTGACACACCCAGATGCGATACACACAAGGTATTTCTTTGAAGTTAGATGCTAAACCAAGGTTTGGAATGTACACATGGTTATAACATAATTATTTTTAATTTAAAGGCGTCGAGATGCGGGATGCGTACATAACCCTTTTATTATTCAAGCATATCAATTCAAGTTTCGGGTGTGAACACATGGACTGATATTTAAAATACATCTAAAAATTTTCTAGCGTTTTAGAGTATTTCAATTATTTTACAATTCAAGACATTTATTTTATGTTTTTATTATTTTCTAAATATTGTAAAAGTAAAAATTAGACAAAGAAATAAAACGAACTAACTGCTTTTAAAGTTAAAAAGTATATACAAAATATTCAATTTATCATACTTAAAGGAATTCACCACAACTATATACTAGTTACTACTTCATCCTTGACTAAAGATTGCAATTTGCACAAAAATTACTATACAAAGTTTTACGTGAATTTCTACATTTGAAGATTTTTTTATGCAAAATTGATAGTATTAGAAGACTAAACATCTGGACATATATTCTTTACTTATGTTGAGTAAAATGGAATGAAAAAAGTATAATGTGATTCTCTTTCAAATGATGCCATAAATTAAACCAAAAAAATCAAAGTACGTCAGGTCTTCTTCTTAACCCATGTCAATTGCTTAATTATATTCTACATTTTAACAAGATAAATCATTTTATTCGAACAAATAAGTATCAACAAACATCCAAACTGATTACAACTTTTACCGAAAGATCACCTCACCACAAAATATTCTTGTATCAAATAAGAGAAGTAAAACACATATAAAATAAGAATAGGACCTTTATATTGATGAATAAAGCCGAAAATTTGCAATTCAACCGGATTAAATAGAGCAATGACCTTTGGACTGTAATGACGTAGCTACGAATCAGAAACTTGACTAAAAACCTCGCTGAATAGGACCTTGACTTCCACTTAAACTCCATCCTCATCAAACTCTATCTTGGTTTTCTTAATTAAATTTGAATAATAAATAAGACTCTCACACTAACACGGAAAGAAATTATTTTTCAATAAACTTTTTCCCCTCAAAATCAAACTTTTTTTTAAAATCTCGTTCCCCTCTCTTTTGTGTAAAGTGTGTGAACTATGTATAGTGCCAGAAAATTAATTGATAAGGGTGTGAGATCGTGTATATATGGAGTGTGGGATTGTGTGTGTGTGTGGGTGCAAAATCGTGTGTGTTTGCAAGATCATGGGGGAGTGGTGTATTGGGAATAGGACGTGAGGATAAGGCAATTCACACACTAACGCCTTTTGACTTCTTTTTTTCACTTCTTTTTATGTTTTCTCCCTAAACAGAAGTAAATTTCTTGTTTATCTCTTCAGACCATGAAAAATATTCTGATGAGAAATTTTATATATATATGAGGGTTTTTTTATAGTCTAAGAATTTGAGTTTTTTTTAATCAAATAAAATCTACTAAGAGTAAGATAAATATTTAAAAAATCATAATTAGACCTAAAAAGAATATTAATACTAAAATAATATATAGTTTGGGTGTGGTCAAAAATTTGTTGTTCACAGCATGCCCCTCTTTGCTTGGAAACATGAAGATTTTTCAGGTAAAGAAAATGAACAAGGTGATTGATTTTTGACCTCACTATTATTTAACAAGAAAAAGAAGAGAAAGAAAAATTGTGACCGAGCCTTGGTTTTTGGCCGCCTACATATCCCGGGTTATAGGAGAATCAAGTCACGTGTAGTTTAAGTGAAAGAAGAGTGATGGAGTATACTTAGATGGAGAGTCCATTGAGGTTCCGTCGAGGTTCCGACCCGCGGTTCCTGCTATTACATCAAAATGAAAAGAAAATTGCATACTCTTCAAATTTAAGAGTTACAAAATTCCTATCTAAATGACATGTGGAGTCTTGTCTTGATTCTTGACTTGCTTCTCCCAATGACTTTAGATTAAAACTTGATGCTCTCGATGCAACTGATTATGAAATATTCTCGCAGGCTTGTACCTTAATCCGATGATTAGAAGATGGATCTTGAGACCCTATGTCTCTGCATACATTATGTCCAAGCTGGTTACTACTGGTATTGAGATCAAATATTTCATTTTCTCCAGCAAGAGCTGGAATCTTATTTTTGCACATCCAATCTATGCTTTGCAGAAAAACCTACAAGCCATCACAAACAACCAAAACGAACAAAAAATTTCTGCCCCAGTTTGCACTAGGAAATTTTTGTGAGTTATTGAAAACACATTAAACTATCTTTGCTATTGTAGAATAAAGAATTAAAAAAGAATCATTTTTTATATATTTTTTTAATAACAGGGGATGTCGTACCCTACATTAACAAGATGGAAGGCAACCAGGAGATGTAGTACCCTGTGTTGGCAATGAGATGAGGCTCGTGGCACTCTGAGTTTCACGACCCAATCTCCATACCCGGTCGTGATGGCACCTCTCGTGAAGACAAGGCTAACCAACTAACCCAATTCGTTTCTTTAACACTTACTAAGCATATATAGATGGAAAATGCAACTTAAAGAACATTAATTATTAAGATTATAGCCTAACTCAGCCCGACCGGGGTGTCACAAGTCACGAGCATCTAAGAAGTAGGAACACTACTATAGGGCCAATATTATATATACAAAGTAAAATCTGGAAATTTAAAGATGAAGTGCGGTGCCGCGGACGCTGGCGATCACCTGGCTCAGCTACATTAGTATATCTTCAATCAGTTAATAACCCGCTACCGGGTGAACAATACCTACAACTGCACGTGAGGTGCAGGGAGTAAAGTGAGTACTTCCAACTCAGTGGTAATAAGAATAAATAATAACTGAGCGGTAAGAAATCACGTAAGAACACTCCATCATGCTATATGGAACAGTACAACCTTTTTAGGAAAACGGTAAAATCGTGAAAATCCTTTAGAAACATCTAGCTCAGTTTAAAAGCTCTTTTGAAATATCATTTTTCAAAAATTTAAGCAAGTAAATGCAGGACAGGCAGTGCGAGTCAGCACAAAAGTCAGCCCCTCGGGCACAAACGAAATGCACAATTGAACTCATAACTCTCCCTTCAGGCCATATTCCTATCTCTGGTCAGCCACTATTACCTGACCCCCTTTTTATCATACAGTGTCACTGTTACCACTGTCCTAAATTTATCCACTTTAAAAGTGATCATACAATATCAGAACAACAAATAAATATCTCAAGAAATGACACAAACAACAAATAGTGCACAATTGAATGAATGCAATGCAATGCATATGATGGTACACTCCGGTACCCACTTCGGTGTGTAGTTCGGTCCATTTAACATTGACGGCGCTCACTGGAGGTGTGTACAGACTCCGGAGGGGCTCCTACAGCCCAAGCGCAATATCACCCATGTCTTGGCTTCAAACAGGCTCTCGGCCTCAATATCAATATATCATCGCTGTGGCATGCAGCCCGAGCCAACCAGATATCCAGAGGTCACTATAACACTGCTGCGGCGCGCAGCCCCATCCATACTCAGTCCAGAAATGCACATAAGCCACTTGGGCACATTTTAGAATGACAGTTCTCAGCTCAGAACGACAATAAAATATAGTTCAAGTTTTTCAAATCTTAAAAAAATAACTGAGTTTGCAAAACCATATTAAAACCTTGGACTGAGACCAAATAATATGCAAAGTAATGCAAAAACAGTGATACCGATCCCCGAAGGATCCAAATAATCGGCATGAAGCCCAACATATGGCAATCAGCCCAAATCATAGTAGTATCAAGTAAGTTTCAATCAATCACGCAGTAAAATTAACAACCGGAACGGACCAAGTCACAATCCCCAACGGTGCTCTACCCCACGCTCATATCCGGCGTGCAAGTCACCTCAATACAGCATTATGATGTGCAAATTCGGGGTTTCAAACCCTCGGGATATCATTTACAAGTATTACTCACCTTGAACCGGTGAAATTCCTCGCTCGCGACGTATTTGCCCCTCAAATTGGCATCCACGCGCGTCGAATCTAACCAAAAACAGAGCGAATACATCACAATATACCAATGGGACAACACCCAATCGAAAACAATCGAAATATAGCAAAAATCTCGAAACTAGCAAAACCCGAGCCCCGGGCCCACTTCTCAAAAAATTACAAAACTCACATTAACGGATTCCTCGTCTCGCCACGAGTCCGTACATACCAAGAACTCCCAAATCCGAGCTCAAATGACCTATCAAATTCCAATTTGAAATATTAAAACTCAAGCCCTAGCTTTACCCCTTTTTAATGAATTTCAACCAATTTCCATGATAATTCTACCATAAACTTGAATAATTAGGCCGAGGAACTTACCTCCAATCATTAACCCTTGAATACCTCTTCAAAATCTCCTCCAAGCTCTCAAAAATTGCTCCACAATGGAGGAAAAATGACATAAGCTCGCGGATGAATTATTGATATAAACCCTTCTGCCACAGCGTTTTTTCGCTTCTACGCTTTAATTACCGCTTCTGCGGTCACCGCTTTTGCGGTTCCCCAACCGCTTCTACGGTTTCTTCCAAAAATGCACAGACCGCTTCCGTGGTACAAAATCGCATCTGTGATGCCCGCTTTTGCGGAAACCCCTCCACTTCTGCTGAAATTGCCCAGGCCCTCAGAACCGCTTTTGCGATCTCTTAGCCGCATCTGCGATACCGCTTATGCGGTCAAGACTTCTGCTTATGCGGACACTGCTGAACCCTCACCTTTTCGCACCTGCGGAGCTTCTTCCGCTTCCGCGAAGCCGCATCTGCGGTCTCCCTTCCGCAGATGCGGAAATACCTGCTGCAACAAAACCAGCAAAACTTCCAACTTCAAATTCTCTCGTTCAACCACCCGAATTCACCCCGAGGCCCCCGGGACCTCAACCAAAAGCACAAACATGATCTACTCCCTTATTCAAACTTGCTTCAATCATCAAAGCGCCATCGTTAACATCAAAATCCTCCATTTTCATCAAATCAAAGCCTAAGTTTCTTAAAAACTTTCGAATTGCACATTCGATTAAAAACCCGACCTAAACACCTCCTAATGACCTGAAACTTTGCATGCATATCTAAAATCACCTAACAGAGCTACTGCAACTCTCGGAATTCCATTCCGACCCTCGGATCAAAATCTCACCTATCAACCGGAATCCGCCAAAATTCAAACTTCGCCAATTCAAGCCTAATTCTACACGGGACCTCCAAATTCAATT